>DVPF01000028.1:0-13843 GCA_018239045.1 Yanguna cosyra | reverse complement strand
GTAGTACACGACCATGTTGTATGAGTTACGTTTATGTCTTATTATGGAATATGGAGTGAGCTTATTCCCGTACATCGAGATAAATTCCAGATTCCGAGAAACTAATAAAAGTTTCTACTAGAAAATCTAAGTTACAAAAATGCAATAGTACCCGATCCGGGATTTGCACTCAGGACCCTTTGATTGGCAGTCGTGCTCGCAACCATTCGACTGACGGAGCGTCAGTCATAGTAATATTATTGGTACATTTATTACTTTTTGCTCCAAATTCACTTCTTAAGAGGCCGTCTTTCACTTGACCGCCTCGTTGTTTGTGGTTGCAAGTACAAATATCCTGAGTTCGATTTCCGGCTCAGGTACTGTTGGATTTTTCTAACTCGAACTTCCTACTATAGGCTCGTAAACGGGACTTGTAAATTCAAATTCAAAATAAAATTCAAATTCTTTTATTCATTGTAAGATATACATATACATACACTCAATGAAGGTCATATGTTAGTCATTGTACCGGCAATAACCTCATCTTCTATTCTATGGTTGGACGTAAATGTAACCGTTGAAACTCCTTCAAATTCAAATAGTATTTATGCAAAATTGATTCTTTAGAACACTTTTCGTACATTAAAATCAAACTACCCCGCTTCGGAAAAAGAAAGGAACTCTATAGGTGTGCTTGTGTATCTTTTAAAATAATCAACCAAGTCACAATATTACATTAAAAATATGAGCAAGTTTATTGTGGAGCTGGAGTTACATCTCACCAAGCATGTTTATTATTTAATTTATCATTTACCTTGTAATAGGCTTTTTTACAAATATTTAGTTGAATAATGGATTTGAACTTTTATCTGAGAGATTAATAATGTCTTTTATTTTATTGTAGAATCGAATAAAGTTCCCCAAAAAAGTGTGAAACACCTAGTACAGCTAAGTAGTAGCTAGTATAGCTAATTTATATTTATTTAACGTAACATCATGCCTGTAATCCCCGACGAGGTAGGCAGAGGAGTGTAGTACTACACTCCCACGTTTCACCAGTTACGTTTAGGTCCCAATATGGAGTAGTTTTAATATGGAGTAATTTTTTTTTGTATACATTATATATTTATAAATAAACTGACTAGGTATAGTCAATATAGTATTAGACTTAAACGATTCTCGTACAGACATACGACAACGAAGTCTTACATGCTTGCAACGTTACCCCACAGTAAAATACCGTACGACATTATACTGTGAAAGTAACTAAAGTAAACGAGCCTAGCAGTGGATATATCAGTAAGTTGTCAGCTTTTCTTTATAGCAAAAGCTACAGAACTAGGTTTACTATATTACTAGATATGTGAGCGCTCCACTGCAATTTTGATTATATATTTATACCTAAGAAAACCGTCTCAACCACGAATTCGAGGGCTCATTGTTTATGGTAACATCCATTTTCAACTTTTTTACATTGGGCAAAGTAAATCTGACGTATTTAGTTTTTTTGTTATTTAAAACTAGGATGTTTGCGCTAAACCAATTATGGATTCTTTTAAGAACCTCATCTATATTATCGGTCTTTTCGGTTTGCTTTTTTACGTTAAATATTTTCTTTCTGGTCTGCTTTGTTTGGCCGTCTATTACTTTGGATGGCAACTTGTTCCAACAAGTTCCGGATATTTGTATAAGTTACTATTTAGAGGATCTTACCGGGGTGAAACTGTTATGCCTCCTCAGCATCAGAAGACAAAACCTACATGACATATCCAGAATTCAGTGTTAACAATAGGTATGTTACATTTAAGTTTATTATTAAATTGGGGTTTGTAGTATTTTCATCCCAAAATATTATTGAATAAATGATAAAGGACGAACAATTCGACAGTATCTACACAATAGCCACGAATGCATTACATGATGCGGGCGTTCTTCGCATCCACATTGTCGTGCAGGTAACAAATTAATCAATAAAACTGAAAGTATTATACAATGTCTACATAATACCCACAAATTCAGCAACCCAGCCTGGGCCTCCGTTATTCATGGTAGTGACAAATAAAATTCTAACAAAGTTGTCAGGGGCCGAGAAGTCGGCAGGCGGCTCCTCGCAATACTTCGAGATTGCGTTTCCATCCTTATCTTGCAGTTCAACGTAATTCTGATCACAAGTTTTTCCTAGGCTGAAAGTGCTGAAGCGTAACATCAAACGAGTGCCAACTGGCGTCCGAAGGTCCCACTGACAAGTACCCTTCCTGCGATACACTTCCGGGTACAAGGGGCTAGTAACTCTACCCACTATATTATGTATTGTTCCCCCGCAGCCTCGGCCGCGATCAGAAGAGACATAATTCAAATCATATGTAATCAAGTTATATCCATGCGCATGGTTGTGAAACAGCAAATAGCGACCGGTTGAAAATATTGGTACATCGGAGTATTCGTTTGATATACTTAAAATTAGGTTAGAATTCGTATCATTGCCATCATATATCTTTAAGAAGACTGCGGTATCAAAATACTCCGGAACAACACTTATAAAGTAAGCTGATATTGTATGGTTCTCGGGAGCCGTAATTAAGGTATAGCAGTCTCGTTCCTGTACTTCCTCCGAAACGGTCTGATAATGAAATTGTATTCTACCCTGAGTCCCTGTATAATTTCTTCCACAGAACCCTAAAAATATTACTTCTATTTCGACGCCCCTGTGGTTCTTCCCATCACTGACTGGCGAAGTAAGTAATTCGATGCTTGTCTTTCCTTCAAAATAATAATCTACAAATCGTACGGAGCCACACAACTCGAAATTAACAGGATAGCTGAGTGTACTGTCAAATAAGTAAGCATGTGAGAAAAAGTTATCTCTATATCCATTCATAACAACGTCTTGTCCTGCGGATATGTTATTGTTAGCTTCGGAATACCCAATAATACTGAGTCTATCTTTTTCACACCTGCCTCCCGTTTCATTTTCAATATCTAAATTGTGAATTGTCACTTGTACTGTATTATATGGTTCAAGGCTGGTGTCCAACTCGTAAGTGCAGTGCAGTCCACGCGGGATTGATCCTGTTTCGTACCCAGGAGATGTCCATTTCCGTGCTTCGTGACTAACTAAAATTATAGAGGGCTCACATATTGACTTTTGTACCGTCAATACTGCCATAAAACCTGAACTGTTTATTTCTCCATCAGTTGAAAGTCTCAAGCTCATCAAATTACGAGATGAAATTAATTGTGGCGGTGCAGTGTGTCCGCAATATCGCCCGATAACTAAACTGTTCGGGTTAAACCCATCTCTAACTTCGACTACATCACAATCACATTTACTAAACCCTAACGCAGTTTGATTGACGTCTGCACACGGTGCTACATGAAAAGATTCAAAATAAATTTTTATTACATGATCCATTGGCGCTTTAATTTCCCAATTACATTCTAAGAAATTTTCGTAAAGAACATTCGCACCAATTAAAGGCGATATAATAGACTTCCTCGATCCAGAAGTTAGATTTACTCGACCGCCACAACCGACCGATTCTGAGTAACTAAAAAATACGTCAACTTTGAAACCTTTATAATTTATATTCGAGTCAGTGACGAACTGCAAAAGTGCTTTGTTTCCTTTGCTCCTAATGCTCTTTGTCGAATTAAAATAACCGCATAGTAACGCTATGCGTTTACCTAAATCGATATTATGACCATCGAATATACTAACATAATCATTATAACACTCACCGTAACTTTCCAAGTCTATATATAAGAATTTAAATACAACTATTTTGTTCGTTGGACCCTCAACAATCCATGTGCAGTTCATATTATTCTCATACGAATCGTCAGGTCCTGATGATATCAACGTCGCATTCCTGATAACCGAACCACATGAAGATATCGAGTAAGATAATAGAAAACCTTTTCTTTGCGTATATGCATCCGTTTTTAAAATAATTTTAGCGTTGTTAATATTGAACATTCGTTTTGGTATTTCTTTACCACAATATACCTCTTCTAAGTAGTTGCTCAATCCAGAAGCAACTACAGTAACATTATCATACCGGCAATCAGGATAAGTACCTTCAATTTCAAAATCTTCAAATCTTAGAACAATGGATCGTTCTGCACCACTTATTTCATAAACGCAATTTAGGGATGGAGGATAATTGTATGGATAACCAGGACTATAAATGAGCTGTTCTACTTCGGTAGCTAAGAACTCTCCACCACATATAGGATTCCATTGAGCTTTAAAACCATCCAAGGAAGTTGAATCGTCCGTGCGTAATGTTACTTTCATTTTGTTAGCTGTAGAGTTGAAAGCACCTGGTATACGACGCCCGCACTTTCTGGCTATTTCAGTGTACGCGTCAGTTCTTGTCCAATCGTAAATGATGACAACGTCCTTAGTGCAATTCGATGAAGCTTCTATAGCAAATCTATCCACGAATTGTAAAGATACTCTATTACCTAAATCCGCTTGTATTTCCCACGTACATTCCACATTGTTTGGATATCCTTTGGGAAAATTTGGTGTCATAAACACTGAATCGTGTTTCGTAACAAACCCGCCACACTGATCACTAACAGTTCTAGCTGTAACATTTATTTTTCTCTGTTTTTGGGGTTTTGAGTGATACTGAACATATGTGTAAATAAAAGACGTGCTCAATGGACTTTCGGGCATTTTATCTCTGCAGTAATCTCCTATAATGGGAGCTGTTTCGTCTAAGCCCTGTGAAATTTGTAAGTACTCATCGGCGCAGTCTAAAAGGAAAGAACCGTCTAGTTTAACCTCCAATCGAATGCCGTCAGGTATTACAAGGATCCAGGCACAATCCAAAGAATCGGTATGGTTGAATGGAACATTGAAGACGTTAATTATCTGTTGTCCTACGTGAACAATGCCTCCACAAGGTTGTCTAGACCAGTCCAAGTGGAAGTTGAAATTAGTATTGCCTTTTTCTCTTGCCTGTATGAGGACAGAGGTGGACAGTAATCTGTAAGAAACGCTAGTACTACTACAGATTTTTCTAAAATATTCTATATCGTCTTTGTCAGCTTTTGCCCTAATAGTTAAAACAGAGTCCACAAACATACATACTGATTTCGTTGAATTTGAAGTCATTCTGATATTTAAAAGTATAGAATTATACTGGAGCGAACGGTTGTGATCAATAACGTTATCTAAAAAGTTGTACTTCCATTGACATGAGTACGATCTATTAAGAACAGGAGACTCCAGATGTCCAGTTAACCCGTTCAGCTCGCCTCCACATAACGCTTCTTCATTTGAAGTAAATTTTGCCTTTAAGCGATGATAAACGTCGTGACTTTTTACAAATAAGTAAAATGCCATTTCGTTTCCGGTAGATTCAATATGTTTATATCTAGATATTTCATCCCCGGATAGACGTTCTATAGGTGTCTGAAAATATAAGTCGTTGAAGAAACTTAAATTTTGGTCGATATCGGAATCGATAAGCTCTAAGCGTACTCTACGTGACTTATCCGGTACTACAATTCTCCATTGACAATAACCTAAAGTCGTTTTACGAGGATAACCTGGAGTTGTTAAGAAACCTTCAGGTGTCGTGACTTCTCCACCGCAAGATGGTCTAGAAGAATTAAATGCCAGTCGAAATCCTCTACTTTCAGATATTTGATAATATTCACTAGGTTTGCCTATATGCAATTCAATTATTACCTCGTTACTGAATGTCTCAATTGGATTGCTAACATCATTAATATCATTCGTGGCACATACAGTATTTAATTCATTAAAAGTTTTATTTTCCGATATGCGTTCTACTATGACAACTTTCGTGGCACACATCGTCTCTGAATCGGGTAGATCTAAATCTTTAAAATCCAACCTAATAACATGCCGCGGAATAGAAATAATATGCCACTTACAAACAGTTCCATATCGCAAATGAATGCGAGGGTAATTGGGAGATATGATTTCACCAGATGCAGCGACTATCGTGCCTCCACACAGGTCAATGGATATGTTTGCTTTGAAGCCATCTCTTGGTTCAGCCAATTGTGTAACGTACTTTATGTACATTAGATTATTAGTCGTTTTAATAGTCCCGGGTTTTTCTGCGCAATAACGGCCCAACAATGGTGAATGTATCGAGTACCCATCTCTGATTTCAACGTATTCTTGAGAACAAGAAGCATCTCTCTGTAAGTCAAATCGATCTATGAAATCAATTCTTAAAACTTCTCCTGGTGGACCCGCAAACACCCAAACACATTCGGTGTAAGGAACTGGAACTGATGGATAATTAGGAGACGATATAATCTCCCACTTGTCAATGGAGTCTAAAGTGGATGTAGCACCGCACTCGACATTTTTTTCTTCGTAATGCAATGCAAAAGATTGAAAGTTACTGATACGAAAATTTAAACCGACATAAGTAATATACGCAACATTACTAGAAGTCGTTACCTTGTCTCTATTTTCATGGCCATAACCACAATATTTTCCAAGTAACGGTGCTTCAACTGTATCACCATTCCGCAACAAAACATATGTATGACATTCATTTTCATTGTTCGTTATATTAAAACTGATAAATTTAAACATGACGTTCCTTCCGGGTCTTACTTTTACTGTCCAATCGCATCGAGTGACACGGTCTAAGTTATTTGCATAGTCTAACCACGCCAATTTAACTATTCCTGATTGCTCAGTTATAACTCCTCCACACATGGACTTTACTTTTGCTTGGAAGCCACTACGAGAATATCCCGAATCCGTCCGAAAGATTACTTTTAAATACGATGCAGCATCTGTGTAGTTCTGAGTATTTTCCGATAAACAAATATGCTGCTTTAGTGGTGACCATTCAATTAGGTCATTTGACGAATATATCGATATATAATCTGCATAACAGGTTGAAGTTTCTTCAAGTGAAATCTCTACAAACGTCAATCTTAAATGTTGACCCTGTGATGACTGAAAAACCCATTCGCAATTTAACCCATTTCCGTAATCTTCGGGATAATTTGGAGAATGAAAGGTTACCAAGCTACCAGGAAGTACTAGTTCGGTTGTGTTTGAACCACAATTAATTTTATCTTCAGATTCTATAACTTCAATATCTTCAGTAGACTGAGCCCAACGTAGATGAAATAAGGACCCTGTATTTAAGTCATTCAAAACCAATGTTACATAAGCGACCGATGAAGTCGTCTTTACAGTTTTCTTTTGTAGTGAATTTATAAATATTCCACAAAATTTTTCGAGGACCGGTGCGTCACTGTCGTATCCATCATAAATAGCCAAGTAACTAGAGCAAGAGTCGCCATGTTGATATATTTCTAAAAGGTCTACGCTTATACTTATTTTACCAAACCCACTAGTTATTATGCGCCATGTATATAGTCCAGAATTTTCGAATGGATGCGGGAACAACGGAGACGCTATTTCCCCCCGTTCTAAGCCAGTTATATCATTACCATGGAGGAAACCGTAGTGAGCAACAAAACCTCGTCCGATGTTTTCTTCGTTGCTATGGAACTTAATGTACAGTTTAGTTGCGACGGTTGTATTCGTCGGCACCTCGTCGCCACAATATACCCCTAGAAGTTGACCTACCCCATTTCGTTCTCGTATCTCTAAGTAGTCTTCGTTGCATCCTTCGGAATATTGTAAATCGAAATTTTCGAATGTTATGTATACTCGATTACCAGGTGACGTACTCAGTGTCCACTCACAGTCCGTATTAAGTGGATATGAAAGAGGATAGTTGGGAGAGGCAATATTACCTTCCTCTGAACTCAGGTCCCCTCCGCAGGCGTTTCCGAGTGACGAATAGTGTGCCGAGAAATAACCGTCAATGGCATCCGTGTAGGAGCCGAATTGAACAGTGACCGCACTGCCGCGGCTTATTAACATTGGCGGAATTATTCGACCGCAATATTCTCCAATCACAGGAGCACTGTCATCGATACCGTCGAACACTTTAAGGTATGATTGACAACGCATGATACTTGTAGAATTTTGCGGTATCGACATGTGTGTGATTGTTAATTTAATTTTCTGATTCAGCTCTGGTGCCGTTATGGTCCAAGTACAATTTCTGGTAGAATGGTTAATGAACTTGTCACTTCTTATGACACCGTCCTGGTTGGCCTCTATTATACAGCCACAAGACATAGTGAAGTTGATTTTAAAACCTTTTGCTGTGAAATCATCATCGGTAACGAATTGAAGAGCAAGAACATTACTTTTTGTAACAATTTGTGTTACATTTGTGTCTGAACAAAGTCGATACGTGTAATTAGATGAAATTATTTTACCACCATCGTAAATGTAGATCACATCTGCACAATCTGCATAATACCTTGAATCGTATAAATCCAGATCCATAATATTTAACTCAATTCGGTGGTTTATAGGCACAGTTATAAGGAAAATGCAATCCAATTGATTATCATAATTCTTAGGAAAGTTCTTTGAGTAAATTAATCCTGATTGAGACTTAATCACACCTCCGCATTCAGCCCTGTAGGAATGAAAACGTGAAGCTAAACGAAGATCCCTAAGTGACGACGTCTTAATAAATCTGATAAACATTAGATTTCCTGTTGCCGATATTTGATACGACCCTCTATGACATATTTTTGTAATGAGCGGCGATTTAACACTTGGGCCGTTGTAAATTTCCAGTGAATCTGTAGAACAGTTCATCGACCCAGTCATAATCAATTCCATAATGGTGAAATTTATACTTGTGCCTATTGGAGTTTCAATGATCCATTCACATTCCATTTCTCCAGGTAGAATTGCATCTCTTTCCAGATTTAGGGAACCAGAAGACTTTTGTATATGCCCACCACAACCATATCTGATCCATTCTAGTTTGAAGCCCGTACCTGGCAAGTTCTCGCCTGATACAAATCTAATTTGTACGGAGTTACTGTTACTGCTTATGTGTGGAGGAATCCGAGGGCCACAATATTTGTTTGTAAAATTTTTGTCAGAACTTTCTTTTATTTGTAAGTAGTCCGTTCTACATGCATGAGAATTTGTCCTTTGTGGAGAGTAGTAGTGATTAAAAAATGAATTTCTTAACGGATTATACATAATGCTGTAAAACATTGAGCGTATATCGAAATGTGTAAAAGTTATATTTATCTTACTTCCTTTTGTAACAGTAATATTCCACATGCAATTAGAATTTGTCGGATATGTGCTTGGATATCCGGGACTTTCAATTACTCCATAGGTACCGCTCAAGTTGTTATTACAAATTGTCTGATAATTAAGTAGAAAACCTTTTGCCTTAATTAAAAAATCTGAACGAAATATTATAAAAGCATAATTACTCGTTGTTACAATATTAAGCTCTGATGTCATGTAACAAAACCTGCCGAAGCTATCTGAATTAGCATCTCGGCCGTCAAATATTTCAACATAGTCATCAGTACAATCTGAAGTGCGCTCTAATTCTAGTTCTGAGAAGGATAAACGAATCTTGGATCCACTAGTCGTTACAATCTTGTAAAAACATTCAGCGTTTTCATTATACTTTTCCGGGTAATTAGGTGACGTAATAATACCGTTAACACTCGTCAATGTTCCGCCACAGCCAATCAAAGAGCCATCCCATTCAATTTTAAATCCGGCGCCATTCAGATAAAAATCGGAATGAAAGTGAAGGTAAACGGAATTGGCAGTAGATATAATTTGCTTTTGCGCGAACCTTCCACAGTATGTTCCTATGAGTGGTGCAGAATTTGAAGGGCCATTTCTAACCTCTAAATAATCGCCAAGATCACATTTATCTCGCAAGGGTCTTTCAAGATCAAAGTTTGTAATATTAATTAAAATTTGTTGACCGACAGGTACCGTAATAGTCCAATTACAGTTGCGATTTGGCTCATATGGGCCGGGCCATCCAGGAGAATATATAGAGCCATAACTGTATACATAATACCCGCCGCAATGGTTTCCTTCCATAAAAGTGTAGGAAAGTGAAAACCCGGACTCTCTAACACTGCTATCTGATTCAAATTTTATCAACAATCGATTACTTGTAACAGACAACGCGGGAGGCAGAGAGTTCCCGCAGTATTTTGCTAAGGTGTTGTTAGTTACACCCATTTCCACTATTTGTACATAATCACGGGTACACGACATAATAATATCTTCTAGGTCAAACCTATTCCACGTTAACATAATGTGCATTCCTTCGGGTGCAATTAACATCCACGTACACGACTCCTCATTGCCATATTTATCACCTGTCGAAGGATGGTTTATAGTACCCGAAGTTTCTCTGTAAATTCCTCCGCATTTCGTGTCTATGGTAGTATAATTAGCATAAAATCCTCTGCCTGACAAGCTCATGTCTGAATTGAACTTAATGTACATGTAATTAAAAGAAGACGTTTGACTGGGTGGAATATGGTCTGAACCACCACAGAATCTTCCCAATAGTGTAGCGTTACAGTCTAACCCATCTCTGATTTCTACATAATCATATTGACAACTGTAATTATCTTCTATGTCAAAGTCTTGGAAAGTCAGTGTGATTGACCTGCCAGGCGTCGTCTTAATCACATATTCGCACTGTTTGTTACTGGGATACACAAATGGGTAACCCGGAGATTTTACAACACCGCTGTCTCCTAAGATGGTCGAACGACATATACTTTCATAACTTATCTTAAAGCCATCTGAAGCTATACTATGATCGGTTTTGAACTGAAGAAAGACTTCGTTAGATGATGATGTGTAGAATTTTGGATAAGTGTTCCCGCAGTACTTGCCTACCAATGGGGAATCAGACGTTGGTCCATCGTATACTTTAAGGTAGTCATATCTACACCTGAATGAGCGTTCCACTTGAAAGGATTTCAAATGGATACGAATCTGGGTCTCTGGAGCAGTTTTTATTTTATATTCGCACAATAAATTATGAAGATATTTGTTCTCATATGACGGCGACAGTATGTCACCTTTATCAGCCGTAAAGTAGCCTCCACACCCTGGAATCCCGTCAGCAGGTGCGAAAGCTATCTGAAAACCGTTACCCGTACCTAATGCATCGGAATGAAAATGTACGAGAAGATTTGAACCGGAAGATTGTATTGGAGGGGGTTGGGTGGAGTTACAAAATTTGTCCAATAGAGGATCCCTAGTATGCTGTCCATCATAAATTGCGAGATAATCAAAGCTGCAGTTTGAATGAATTTCAATGTCGAGCGCAAAGAAATGCAATTGTATTCTTTTGCCTAAGGTGGTGGATAAGTGCCAATAACAATCGCGATTTGGCGGGTATACACCAGGTGAGCCCGGGGAACTGATGTGCCCATGAGTGGCTGCATCGATTTCGCCGCCGCAAAATGGTTTAATACTGGTCCAATGCAAAGCAAAACCTTCTTTCGCTACTGTACGATCCGACCGAAACCAAAAATATAAATTGTTGTGGCTTGAAACAATATTACCTCCCATGGGATATCTATTTCCACAAAATCGACCTACAAGCTGGCTTGCGGAACTTCTTCCGTCGTGAATTTGTAAGAAATCATACAAACAATTTCCATCATCCTCTAAATTAAATTTACTAAATGTAACGTTAATTACCTTGTCCGACGTCGTGTGTATAACCCAAGCGCACCGAGAATTATGCTCGTATGTAGTATTTGATACCGGATACACGATACTACCTTCTTCAGCATCTAATACGCCCCCGCAAGGTTTAGAATGTACTTGACAAGAGGCGCCCGAGTACAAAGCCGTACATTCGCATCTGAAACCTGCCTGCGATCCTTCATCGAGCTTGCACGTACCTCCATTGAAACAGGGATTAGTTAAGCAAATATTGCTATTTTTATCACAATGAGCGCCCTTGTAGCCTTCAAAACATATGCACGTGTAGCCGTCTCGAAGCGGATGACATTGCCCGTTTGTTCCACATGGATTTCCTGCACAACGCTGAGAAGAATCACTTTTAGTTGAAACATAGCAACCGTGTATTCCAATACCGTCTCCGATCATTCCTTCGGGACACTGACAGTGAGATATGGGCAGGAGTCCGAGTGACGAAGTGTCGATGCATCGCGCGGAGGGATGACATCCGCCGTTGCTTATGAAGCACGAGCCTCTCCAAGTGCAAGTTACGCCGTCACCTTCGTATCCTGTAGGACACGGCCCACAAACTCTAGAGCCCACGGTGTTGTGACAAGTTACCATGGGACTTGTGCTGCAACCTCCATTGGGTATAGTTATGCATTCGTCGATATCGTAGCACACGAAGCCGTCTCCGTCGTAGCCAAGTGGACACCTCCCGCACCGGAAAGATCCGGGAATATTGATGCACTCTACCTTAGGATTCATGGAGCAGCGTGGACCTTGACTCGTGTCGCATTCGTCGACGTCAGTTAAACACGCAATTCCGGTGGCGTTGTGTGTCCAGCCTTGGTTGCAAATACACTTGATTCCTTCTCCGGTTTCAGATTTAATGCAAATACCGTGTCCACACATTTCGAAATCGCCCTCTTGACAATCTTTAGCTTTTCGAGTACAATGCAAACCGAACCATCCGGATCTGCAAAGGCACTCATAAGTGCCAGGCCTGTTAACACAAGTGGCACCATTTTGGCAACCCAAATCGGTTCCTGCAAAGTTGCGACACTCGTTCACGTCTGTCTCGCAGTTCTTACCTTCCCAATTCTGCAGACACAGACAGTGATAACCATTCACTACATTCAAGCAAGTGCCATCGTGTTGGCATGGTTGCGACTGGCATTCGTCTCTTCCTTGAATGTTAACCAGTGTTTGAAGGGTCGACACTCTTCTGACCAATCTATTCACTCTTCTTGACAAGAGATTCACGTTGGATAAATTATATTGTAAGCTTGATATCAATCTTTCTGACCGTTCGAGTCGACGTACGATGTCGTTAGGCGCACCGCTGGCGCTCTGACGATCGTCGAATGGTTCTGGGTCCACAGTTGCATTCGAAGATAATAAACGTAGAATATTAACTTGACCAAGGAATATGTCAGATTGCGGTCCATTCTGCCTCAAGTAGATATTTTTATTAAACGCCGGTCTCAGTATAAGGTTACCATCTGAACTCTCGATCTTCGGACGGTCAAGATAAACTTCACAGTCCAATTGCACAAGCCACACCACGAAAAGTAAGTACTGTGTCAATAGTGCAGACATCGTCAATATGTTGCCCGACCGACATTTGATGGTGAACTACAGTGCATGTCGGACCGAGTGAAGCATTTCTATTTGAAAGTGGGCGGACATCGGGAACCGCCCATCGGATTCATTACACTTTACCAAACCTGACCTGATGGTTTGTGATAAAACTGTTTAAACGATCATTATTCATATCAAGTTTGCTTTATTGAGTTACATTGTGAACACTTTTTTTAAAGTACTATCTGACCTAGTGAACTTCGTACCGCATAAAAAATAATGAACAGTTAATAATATTAGTATTATGTATATAGATTTATCTCAGGTTTTGGTTGCAGCACAGATGGCTCTTTTACCGAAATGTTGTACTCAGAAATGTTCACAGAAGTCGATGGTCGTGAGAAAGGATCATCACATGCAAAGTTAAAAATGATCGAAGCGGGTACTTTCGGTGTGATAGTATAAAGAAAATTATTAACGTGACTCACCAATTGTTTCGACAATAACTCAAACCTGCGTTCCATTTCGTGCAGCGCGTTACGCGAGTTGCTCGGGGTGCTACGATCACGCGCCCCACTACTGCGCTGTTTGCGTTTTACTGGTGGTTCATCATCGCTTAAGCTGGAACTGGACCCAGAGCTCGATGGTGGCGATGAACCTTGTCCACCATTCGTCGTTGCTTCATCTTGCGCT
>DVPF01000027.1:0-13876 GCA_018239045.1 Yanguna cosyra | reverse complement strand
ATCTCTCCAGTCAAAAGGTTGCCTGGAAGAGATCGCTACTTAGCGATAAGGCCGCCTTTTGTACATTTTTACTTTTATGTATATCTTAATCTTCAACCTTTTATTGGTGTACAATAAAGAATATTATTATTATTAAATTATGACCAGTAAATTCAAATGACACGAAGTTGACCAATAAGCAGTAGTAGACATTTAAGACCATATACGCTGTTTATACTCAAATTTATTTATCAAAATTCCCAAAAAAAATTAATAAAAGACTAAGAGTCAAGAGCTGACTAATACGATTTGCTCAGCAGACACATTTCATTAACGAATGACTAACCATAGCTCCCACCTCGATCTGAATCTATTCGGCGGCGGTAAGTACCCAAGTTTTAGAGAAAACCAAACCACACTCAACGTTACCACTAAAGACACAACTAAAATATTACCAATAAAATATTTATGCATATCATTAAACTGTACCCAGACAGATTTCTTTCCACTAGATGAGGAAAAATGAGTTCTGTATATTTAAAAAGGAAATACCAACGATACCGAAAAAAACTTGTGGTATTGGCTGTTAAACGTGCATCACGCAAAACGAATATATCGACTATCATCAATTTTTCATCGGTTTGGTATATAGAATGACAAAAAAAATTGCCGCTATGCAGTATGAAAAAGTACTGACCGAGTAACCGAACATTACGAACAATAAATTGTCCACAGTTGTTGCGACTTTTAATTTATTGATCATTTGTTAATAACTACACATCGTAAATAAAAGATAACTGTAATAAAGATAATTGCAATAAATGTGTATCCGACATTTGTTGTATTAATGTGGGTTACGCGTTAAATTGCAACATCAGTTCTATATTGCAGTTGATATCTCATACTTGGAAGTAAATTACTTAGTCCTTATGTCAAATTACTTGGTCACTACATAAAATTAATTAGTTACTACTTAAAATTACTAAAAGTTAAATTACTTAGTAAATATGCAAACTTACTTAGACACTACATAAAATTACTTAGTTAATATGTAAAATTACTTAGTCAGTATGTAAAATTACTCAGTCAATATGTAAAATTACTTAGTCAATATGTAAAATCACTTAGTCAATATATAAAATATAGTGTTGAAAATCATTTTAGTGTAGTTAGATTTATATATTTTTGAAATACACACAAACATACTTAATGTATCTTAACATTTCATGATCTCACGATATTTCGAAAGTCTAAGATCATACCCATAATCAGTTAACGTTGTGAAGGCCAAATCGTTCAAATTGAATTAAACTGAGTGTATATCATATTAACCACATCCTTATAAAAATTAAAAAACCTTTTCCTGTTAAGGAAAGGAAACTTCAAGAGATATCCGATGTGTTGAGGGAAAAACGGCCCAGGATTTTTTTGTTTTGGGAGCATTAGGATTTCCATACATCATAGAAGAAGACGATTGACAAAATGAAGAATGTATTAGGTGCATTAAATCTAACATAACAATTATATAAAAATCTATGCATAAATAAACAATGTAAAGCTTAACATTAATTATCACTATACGGGTGAACGAAAGCATCATAAAGAAACCTGCACACTATAGAGTTCTGTATAATGTTCTCTGAAACGCTTGAAATTTATCAACCAGAACTAGCCAGCGTGGTAGACCATAACCTTAACGATTCTCATGCTGAGAGGAAACCTGTGTCCAGGTGTGAAAAGCCAAACAAGTTGATGATGCCGTGATGAAATGAAGACACGAATGTGGTTAATATTCATGGAACATTTGAAGCAGATAAAATTGGAGTTTCCACTTGCGTAAAACATAACTAGTACTTCCAGACTCCTAAAACGGGCCTAACCTAGACCCTCATATACTTTATATCCAGGCAAAACGTTATAAAAGCAATTTGAGAATGCCATTAGATACCATTCTGAAAATTTATTAGGTTTGCCTTTCAAAATAGGTATACATAAAAAATAATGTCATTATAAGCGTGGTTCAGGAATAATTGACGTGCAGATCGAAGCACATTTTAATATTAGTGGACATATTAAATACGCCTAAAGCGAGTATATTACATTAATTCGCTCACCGCATTTTTTTCACGTACGACATGATATAAAAAAATGCGCGCCGGAATCGAAGTGAGTTAAAAAATGTGCATTTTTTGCGATGCTAAATACTGCATGTTGTATCACAAAGGTGCAGTGCAAGGTCGGGGGACAGCTGGCGAGTCTAATTAAAGGTTTTATGTTTAAATAATTAAATGTGCAGCACCGCAGTGCACTGGGAGACTACATTCAGCACGCAGGTGCTATATTATTTATCGAGAAAATAAAATCATTATTTTTTCACATGTCAAATTACGACCATTAATAATTTCGTGCTGTTTCACGCGAATGACAAATTACACAGTACTGACTAATTTAAATAAAATGTAACTATAGTGTTTCCTTTATTTGGTAGTTATAACATATTACACTTTAAAAGGAGAACTATCTATCCATATATTTAAACAGATGGTCTACCTTAAACGCTGAAGCGTTTAAGGTAGACTACAAAAGAATCGATAAATCATAATGTGCATTAACATTTTGTATGATAAATATTTTAATGTTTTGATACAAACAAATTAAATTAACATTATTTTACGATTTCTATAAAAACACCATTTACAAAAATTTAAAGAGAATTAAAATTACACGTATATACTCTTTTAATTACCAAAGTTTAATGAGAAAAATATTAATTTTAACAAATAATTATTTGAATTTGCAAACCTATTATTACAAACACGATTGAATAAATAAATGATTTGAGCCCGTATTATTTTAATTACATTGTTATTTATCATTATAATTCAAACTACATCTATCAATACAGGTAGCCTATTTCGATACAGTAGTCAAGAAAAAATGAATAATAGAATAAAAACAATTACATCACTATTATGAGCCACGACTCAATTTCATAGATGGCAGAATGTAGATTTCAATGCAATAGAACAGAAACCAACGTAATAAGTCAATTTAGAAAAATTAATTAAACGATGTCAAAT
Organism: Yanguna cosyra; assembly: GCA_018239045.1. NCBI lineage: Eukaryota > Metazoa > Arthropoda > Insecta > Lepidoptera > Hesperiidae > Yanguna > Yanguna cosyra. Next base: position 10,817 of record DVPF01000027.1, on the reverse strand, counting down.
GTTGATTAGGTTATAACAAAAAAAGTCCCTTATCCAATAAAATAACAAACTTAATTTAAAATAATAAAGTGTATTGTAATACATGTAATATTATATAATAGGATACATTTTGTTAATTAAACAAAATGTATATCTTTCACAAAAATTGCAAAGATTATAAAATATACTTAACAATTAGTAAAATATTTTTAACCGTAACTATTTACTGTATAACCTCAATTCTGGCCAATCGCCAGAATCTAAACATATGATCTTTAAATTGATCGTTTATTTGAAATCCCAGTTTACTTTGCCCCCGACGAATTAATAGAATACACAATAAATTTCCTCTAATCAATTAACTGGTATATTCATAAAAAAGATTAATGAAAGTTTTAAAAAAAGAATATCGGTCTAGTGTTCACATTAAAGCTTTAAGTTGTTGTGACCAACGAGCTAAGTTGAGAAACGATACTGAAATATTAATTTGCTGTTCGAAAGAGTTCAAAACCTTGTCAAAGAGGTCGTTTCCTCTTTTCCAAGATACTCCTACGATATGTAGAGATGGAATCTCGACGGAAATATTTTAAGGAGTCAACAAACCTTTGGCCAAGGAACTGGTTTTTTTATTGATTCCAACACAAATATTTGACTATAAACATAATCGGCCAGCTTCGCTATGTTTTGATACGTACAATAATATATTGTAATGAAGTTATTATGAACGACAGCTTTTACTGTGGTCCTTGTGATTGAATACAGTTTCTCCTAAAACTGTTATTTTCCTCTGTAAGCAATAAAATGTTTGCGAAGATTCATTTTAGTTAATCTTTATCATAATCAATCCATTATCATTGTATTGTAAGAGTAATCTCCTTTCAGATTGAGAACTTTTAAAGCCATATTCTACATTAGCCCAGTGTAAGTTGTAAGGTTCTTGTTCACACTGATGTTGATTGTTTTTTTTAAAATTAATTAGCAACTAGATTACAAAGGACGAGGAATTCCCACACATATATGTATATGTGCCTCCTTTTGTGTATATTACTTTTATGAACACGTGTTTCCTACATAGGTATATGATGGTCCATTGAAAACTGATTGTAGACCCCACTTAACTTCATATTGTACAGAAAAAACGAATTGATATCAAAGCTGTCTTAGTATGTTAAAATTATACAACTCTACCATTTAATTAGGTCAGCTGAAAATCTTTTGCTATCAAATATTATGATACAAATAACCATCAATAATTTACACAAAACGGCTGCAGCACTCCTACTCGAGCACTACACGTTCTGTCTACCCGTTCGGGGGAATACAGTCGTGACGTTATGTTATGTTTTATCAATTAATTTGACATCGTCTATAAGTACATGCATTGATCGTAATTATTTACGTGATGCAATGTACGGCCTTCATGATCTGGAAATTGTTTCGAACTTAAACCTTTAACTCAACCGTTGTATAGCAGCCTTGTTACACAAACAAACAGCATTGCGTGAAATAAGATCGCAATACATGCCTTAACATGTCCTTTTTAATATTGCCAATGTTTAAAAAATATACGGGCCTCTTATAAGTGACTCATAAAACTGTCCTTTCACAGTTCGCTCAATGGTAAAATTTTGCCGGCGCACTCAAATTAAGTAATGTTAGTGTTATAGGGTTGTCAGTTTTATCAGGTATTTATATTTTTTTAATACACGTTCATGCAATAAATGTAACGATTATTTTTTGCGTATCCAAAGTTTCCAGTCGAAAACAATATTTAACAATTATTTATTTCATTTTCGTGTACTCCTACTGTTACTGCTGTTTATGTAAATTAAATATATGTAACATAATTTAGTTATCATTGTAATGTTGATTAGTACTATACACATAGTGAGATTGAAACTAAACAGTCACTATAAAAAAGTAGCTGAGTAGCGAACATGGCATCTTAGGAATTTTGGCCCGCGCCAACCCTGGAGTGGACGTTTCTTAATAATTACTATGTCAGGTCGATACACCTAAAGGCCGTCTAGAATCAGTTAGTAGGTCGAATATCGGAGACTAGGCATTACATATTTACCACAACCTTGTGTGAGCCAACACAAGTTTAGTTGCATAAGTCGCAGTTGCATAACGACCGCTTGTTGTAACTGTGCCTTGGTTTGGTGCCGCCGGTGCATTTATTTGAACGTATGCATGGCAATAAGGTGGCGAGATGTAATCTCGTTCGTTCGTTCTAGAACAGCGGAACTGTACAATCTTTTGTTTTACATCAATTAACTAGCGTTGATTGGGTTTGTGAGAACCGATAGATGAGAGGTTGAGGATAGCGGTCCCCAACTAATATGCCCAGTGTGGGGATTATGGGTAAAAACACCCTTAAAGGGGGCCTATGTCCAGCAATGAACTCAGATATGTCGATAACGACTATTGGGATTATATACACATGTATGTATGTGCACACACAAAACAGAAATAATGTATTTTTAATGCGGTAGACTACACAGTTCGCAACTAAAATTTAGTACCAGCTCCCAAACAATCTAACAATTACGTTCACACTTACTTGCACATTTGTAAAACAATAAAATATTGTCCTAGTTCAATTACTTGCGCCTGCGTGATGACGTCACACTTCGGGAAAAGCTATCAGATTTTTATAGATTCGAACAGGTTGTTAGCATTACAACTCTATTTAAATTGAAAAACGACTATATATAATCATCAGAACTATCATCTACAACAGACCATCAATATCTACATTTCATTAACTATCATGAAGCATAGAAAATTCTTAAAAAACGTAATATTAGCGCTGTAATGCCCGAAGAGGTAAGCAGAGGAGTGTCGCATACTCTCACGTTTTACAATTTATCATCAAGCTTATATATGTATATCAATATTTATATATAGAGCACATAGGTCTCAAATCATCGTGCACGGAATGGTACTATTTATAGTCCAGTAATACAACAACACTTTTAACTGTTATAATCATTGTCAGATGCCAACGTAACTAACAAACGAAGTATTAAAATATTACCGTCATTTTAACATATTTGACAGGAACACCGCGACTCTACATTTCGTAGAGTTTGTTAAACTTCCATACGCCTTTAATATTACCAATGAATCGTTAGAACTCTATTAGACAAATATAATTATAGGTAAATGAACTTGTGCTGTTATAGTGAGTTCCTTTTTTATTGACTACTAACTTAGCGACCAAAAAGACAAGCGTGGAAGATTTGATGGTATGTGGTCACGGCAGGCCAATGACATATAATAATTATACCCTCGGACATATCCACACAATGCCACTGAGCCAAAATAAGGGTCTAGAAAGCTTGTGTTATGGTAATCAGACAGCTGGTAAACTACATATATATACATATAAATATATACTTATATAGATACTCTTGTGTACATACATGTATCTATACAACTGCTGAATAGGCGCAGACCACTGAATGCCAAATTTTTCTGTTCTTATATTCGTCTTCTCATTATTATCTCGTTAAATAGAAAATTCGTTCATTTATCCCTCCTTGTTATTAACAAAGGGCGGACTTAATAACAAATAGCATTTTCTAAAGTCAATATGTAATAATTAAAATTTTCCGTACCCCGTATTAATATTTATGCCGAACAATAACAACACAACGCCGTCTTATGGACGTCATTGTACAACATTAAATCTAAATATCGTCAATTCCCTCATTTAGTAAACGATTCAAACGGATTTATAGTATTCATAGATCGAACTATAACATATATTGATATGCTGTTCTCCAATATATGTACATACATCATAGCTAACGAATACAAATGATAGCTATACTATAATATCTTTGCGGACATTATCTGCACAAAATGTCTAGCTATCCTGAGATATATATGTCCCCCTATGTCTGTTCCCGTATTTTGACGACGTATATATACTTAGGCGGTCACTCCAGCGTTTCTGTAGAAAACATATCGTGCTATGTATGTATTGCATATCTATTGTATGTATTTAGTTATTGATTTACACGTTGTTGGTGTAATTCAATATAGTGACGACCTCTATAGTTTGATTTATAATAATCGAATAGCATCTTTTGATTGTATGATCGTATTTTATAGCTGTTTTGTAATAGTAGTTAACATTTCAAGCAATGTAAGCATTTCTCCGATCAGAATAGTGCTTGAGTATGTAGCAATGCAACTAATAAACTATTTATATGAAAACATTGCAAATGGCAACACTAAAGTTTAATATTGCATACTAAATACGAGTCCAATTTATGTATTATGCGTGTGTATATTTATTAACTTCACAAACTTTATTGCCAGTAAATGTAGCACTTGCTCCATATAGATAATTTTAATTCATCGTAATTTCACGCCTGTAATCCCCGAAGAGGTAGACAGAGGGATGAATTACACTCCCATGTTTCACCAGTTAAATTTACGTTCTACCATGGAATAGTAGGTGAGCCTGTTTCCATGTACGCGGAACAAATGTAGACTTCGAGCCATAAGTATTAATTTCAACTTTAAAAAACTCAATAGTAACCAATCTGTGGATCGAACCCAGGAGCTCATGATCAGCGGTCACGCTTGTAACCAATCGACCAACGAGGTAATTTTAATCCATTTCATTATTATATCGTCACGCCAGGTTTCGTACGGGTTACGTAGAGGGCACAGAGTATCAAATATCAGAGGACAGTATCTGACCTGTGTGATCAATTGCATTTAATTATTTAAACGTGGATCATTTCATTTGTTTCATTCGAATCATGAACTGAATTTATTTGATAACTTATAAAATGCTCATGTCTTATTACATGTAATGTACCTACGTAATTTATGTATTTAACAGAAATGCGGAATATTAAAATAAACTCTCAATTGTTACTTTTTATCTGTCTTTTTGTATTTTTTGAGTCATATATAAGGCGGTTTTCCTTAAATTAAGTAATCAATAATGAAATAGCCGGGATTTTAACTTAGTTATGACGTCACGGCAGGTCACTTACAGTGTAGACAGCGAGTATCGAGCGGCAATCTCCATCCCCATAGACCTCACATGCTTCCACATGCAACACTCTTTTTACGCATTTCTTTTATCTAAAAGCCAGTTACTTAGTAAAACACAATATTTAATGAATACGGTATTTAATGAAACACACTAATTAATGAAACACAATGTTTAATTAAACGCAATATTGAATAAAAAATATTGAATGAAACACAATACTTAATGAAATATAATATTTAAAGAAACACATCTAAGAATATCAATAATCTAAATCCTAACATGACAAAAACCAATGAAGTATTACTCTGTTATTACAATAAACTTTGATATAAACGAGAATGCAATTTCATGTAACATTGCAAAAGGTTTCTAAATTAACACAGGTTTTATTATCATTATGTTATAAAGACTAGAAATGGCAGTTATGGCTTCAATTCTGTTGTAAATTAATTTGCATGTTAAGCAACTGTTTTTAGCGTTAGTACTTATTCAGCGGCGACTTGATAGTATTGTGTTATTTTAATTCAATGACGAAATTAATAAAATTCAAAGTTGAATAAAACTCGTTTCAAATATTTATTGCTTCACCGTTCGACAATGTATATATGAATTTTAAATCGCATGTTATTTTAATACATTTTTAAGCGGTAGGTATATGCCATATGTTTGGTAGTGCTCGATGAGAATGGATTTTCGTTTTTATCACTAAATTATAATCTATTATAAAGCAACTAATTCTATTTTAGATTCCAACAATTGTTACTCTATGAATTCCAATAATTGGTATGTATTCCAACAAAGAATAAGATATGTTTCTCACCGCGTATTTTTCTCCCAAACGGAGCATTAAGAAGTATGCAGATATATCGCAAATCCTCTCTCAATGTACGTAACCGATAGCTCTAGTTGGCTATCTATTTATTGTATTTATAGGATAGCTTCTTCGTGACGTTTTTCTCACTAGCCACTGATGGATTCGTCATCCATCAAGTCATTGACACCGCTGCATCGAACGCCAATATACTGGGAGATGAGGAGATCGCAAGCGTTCAATCAACTCTCTCGGTGCATCCACCTAATCAGAATAACTCACGCGAATATTATACTATCCGCATCTAGTGAATTGAAAAAACATGTCATTTTTAAACAACGCGAAGCGACCTTTCATTTGGTTCCAAACACGCTTGGCAGTAGCTAATGTTACGTCAACAGAATAATGGTTTATCTAAAAACACGCACACACGAACACTATACGGTCATGGTAACGCACACCTATAAAACATTACAAGCGGAGTGTCATACAACCTCCTGCTACAATCTGCTCGCCTAGTACACCAAACACAGAAACCGCTCACGACAACGAAACTTTCACATGTGGAAAATCTTACACAAACACAAAATTACACAGTCTGTGTGCTCTCCATTTGATGGTTGCGCCTGTGTTTAGGGCGCGCGTGTGTTGAGAAAATCTTTTCCCCATACATAAGCATTCGCACTTGTACGCGTTTATATATGTACATACATAAATGGCAGTATCTCATAGCAAAGGAACGCGTGTTAATAGCAAAGCTGTGTTTCCGCATAGGCGGTTCTTAGAGGCAACGAACACAACGGGTGAGTCGTGCCCCCGTGTGAACACGGGAGCGTCAACCTTACGAATTAGAAAAAAAGTCGCTTAACGCCACTTGCCACTTTACTGATGGTTCAAAATAAGTCGCCTCTTGAATTTGTAATGCGATCACGAAATTTTATATTAGAAACTAACAACGAACGCAATATAGTGAATTCTAAGTTAAACATCAGTTTCAGTATACATTCAATGAACGACTAAAAACTAACAAATATTATGTAGAATAGAAATGGAATGCGTCAAAATGTCGTCAGTGGCTGTATTGTGACGCACCTACACACGCTCACGCACACTTATCAACTTGCTCACACAGCGAGATGTTCACTGTGAGGCACAGTACACATCGATACTAGGTACGTCATAAGTTGGCCTCTCGCGATCTCTGCGAGCCTAGTACCTCGCCTCCCCGTAATAAGCTGAAGACAACTCGCTTTTCTTGATCTTGCAAAAGGAACACATTATTTATTATCTAACTTCCGTGTCTCCTATCATCTTCAGAAAAGAAATACATCTTTTTAAAAACATTTGAGGAATAGATTAAATTAGGTATGTCACAAATTTGTTCTGTTAAAAACCATTTAACTTAAACATATTCAAAAAGTAAACTATTTTAAATGTATGGTTAAATTACAATTAAAAGTATCCGACAGATCGTGGAAATCTACTAATCTACCATGCCACACACATGCGCAATGTTTTCTCATTCAAACGAGTGTTGGTTCACGCTTCGCTTCGAATATAAAAACACTCCGCTTGACTTATGTTCGCCTGGTACCGAGTGTTCTAGTTGACGATCCGGGCGATCACAAGATGACGTAACAATTGATTTCGAGGAAGCTTTTTTAACATAGATTATTTAAAGACGATGGTTTCAATTACATTGAGGATTCACATTATTAAAATAAAATAATAAATATCCTTCACTAATATCAACGTTCAGCGCCATCTGTTATCGACTAGCGGCAGACGTGTACTTACGGCTAAAATACCTATAGAAAATTAAAAAAAGTCGATGGGCAGCAGAGAGGATGTGAGTACAAGTTAAGGGCTTATTTAAGGCAATGTGTCGCCAGGTTTAATTGAACAATGACAGGTGCATGGGGCCTACATTTAGCCAAGGATGACCACTAAAGGCCGGTGCGCATTGAAGCAAATGGTTGTAAATATTGGATACTTTTTGTTTTAGGACACACATAAGACTAAGAATGACGGGGTACACTTAGCGTTTATACTATAATTAGTGTCTCTATCATTAAATTGTATGATGTATCAAGATTTCATTATTTTTTGTCGTTTAGAACACCCTAGTCGTTCTTGGTACGATTAATATTAACTATTTTAAATTGCAGGCGTGAAGTTACGTTACGTTACGTTACGTTTATTTTAAATTATTATAATTTAACATCAAATAATTATATAATATTAAGCTATTTATTTATATTTGTTGCCTTTTCTCGTTTTTATATCTGGTTATACAAAGTTATATAGATTATTTTAATAGCGAATTTTCGGTTTAATCCACCATTTCGTCAAACATTATTTATTTTTAAAAAAAGTTCGGTTCACATCGTTTAAAAAAAAAAGGGCTTGTACACTAAAGTTTATTACAATAGGGCAACGAATAAACAATTAAAGAACAATAATCTTGCGCAAACAGAAAGAAGTATGCGTTGGAAACAAATGAACACTTTTTGCAACTTTTGTAATGTTTAAAAAACCTCGCTTTCGCAAAAAATTAAAAACTTGTAACGACCTTGTAATAAAACTATGCACTTACGGACGCAATGCGTCCTATTCAGGTGGTCGCATTGATTTTTTTACGTCAAATATCTTTTGTACAGACCTCTTATTGTTTTGTTTTTAGCAAAGGCACACCGCCTAACAATGTGGCCAGTATTGGCACTACATTATTTACGAAAAAAATATTTTATTGTTTAAACTGAATTGTTTTGAACGCGCAAATTTCCGCCGTTGCGTAAACGATAATATTTATTTACCAGAGGTACATAATTTATTTTCCCATTTTAAAATCGTGTAATGGAACATTTGAATGATAATGGCAACATTTTTCACGTGCATATTCTATGAGTACGTACCACCGCATATGGTTGAAAAACGATATATGCATGCAGGCTGAGAACAATTTTATAGTCATTATAAAATTTTCGTTGCACTGTTCTTATTTTAAATAGAGCATGCCAAGGGTTATATACAAAAAGAAATATGTAAATTGGTGGCGACCACCTGACGTTGTTCACAATAACATTGAAAAACCAGTCAAGTTTAGACAGTGTTATTTTACACTGCGCTTACTGCCTTCATTTATATGTACGGCAACGAGAACGAAGCATAATATATTACATGTGAAATATCTATTCTAATATTTATGTTCGTGATAACAATGCGCCAGCGAATTACAATCAATCATTTTTGTATATACCCATTCTAATATGTGGAGGTCGTTGGCATAAAATTTTTTTTATTATTCTAATCACCAATTGAACTTACCTACTTTTCTTTTTAGAAACAAAACTATGTTTCATACGAAAGTTTTTCTGTCACAAGTACATCCTGCGCAGTGTCGTTTATTTTGTATTAAACTTTCTTTCTTTCTTTTCTTTCCAGATGGCTGCCTGCAACAGTTCTCTGCATCACACCACTCCAATCTCTGACGTCACTCTAGATTCCTCGACGCCCATTTACAAATCGTTATATTAAATACTCACTTAAGTTTAAGTTACTAATTGACTGATAATTTCTCGTAAACATGCACATATCTTTTATGCATTTGTATTTTTTACATAAATTATTATAATTTAATCTTAAGGCGGTGCCACTTCGCTGACGAATTTGCTCTCCGTGTAACCGTCGTTCAGACGATCGTCTGCGGTATATTTAATACTTTACAATGTTTCTTTTTCAGCGAAGTATCACTAATTATTATAATTATTATTGTTAGTTTAAGAGAAGTAAACGACAAGCAATCAGAGGCAACGGTGTTTTGAATGGTTTTCTTCGTTTCGTTTGTATATTTTCAAAGGAACCTTTCAAATTGACCGCTCACATAGAGATGATATATTATGTAGTTTTAAGTTTTTATATACATAATATGTTTAGAATTTCATCATTTTATATGTAACGTAACATTTCATTTAATTCGAGTTACCATTTACTTTCCGCTCATGAAATGTAAATAAAGTCTTCGCTTCAATCGTGCTTTGTTTTTTTTCGTGTATTTAAATCTTCGTCGCCGAACATGTTATTGTAGTGTGAATGATTATGAATTCCAATTTATTCATTGCTCAATTTATCGGCGACGAACAGGACTCGACAATATGAACAATACCTTAGTATAGCTACTTCGAAAATATATTTACTTCTCAGCCAAGACTTCAGACCAAATTTAATTTAGGTATTTCTTATACCGCCTACGACTAAATTGACTTGATTAAGAACTACACTGTAATGAAGTACAAAGTTATAATGTATGTATAAGTTTTTTCATCACCAACTGCCTGGAGGATTAATATAAGAACAAATATAGCTCAGTTAAAAAACCAGATTTTCTCATCCAAAGTCTTTACTTCAAACGTAACATCACTTAAATAATTATATCGTATAAATAATTATTGTTGTTAATTGTTATAATGAATAAGCAGTAATAGCCTAATGCTTTAGCCAATTTAGCCACTCGCTATATTGATTCTGAATTGAAATCCTTTACAGAAATTAATGAATTTTCAAATTGAATATCACTTCGGAAAACTGGAACGGAACGGAAAGCATCGTGAGGACGCCTCCACAGAAAAGACTTCTCCAATATGTTTACCTTATTATATTTAATTTTAAAACGCACATGTTATTTGTCAAAGTACAATTTTTTTTTCATTAAACCGTTTTATTTAAAAAAATTAAAGTCTGTCTCGTTGGTTGTGTTCGTTACAAGCGCGACTGCGGATCGGGAGGTCCTGGGTTCAGATCCCGGGTCGAATGATATTGAATTTTATTAACTTGAAATTTCTAGTAGTGGCTAGGAGTCTGTATTTGTGCCCGGTATAGCAATAGGCTCATCACCTATTCCATGATGGGACGTAAACGCTACTGGTGAAACGTGGGAGTGATCTACATTCCTCTGCTTACCTCTTTGGGATTACAGTCTTGATGTTACGTAAAAACAAATTTAAG
>DVPF01000026.1:0-13965 GCA_018239045.1 Yanguna cosyra | reverse complement strand
TGAGAACCGGTGGTTTATACCAAATTATTAATAAATAATTCTAAGTAATCTTTTTTATGTCCCAGTGATGGGATATTCTTCTACACTGAAATAGGTCTTGGGCATCCTTTACTACATTGCTCGAGACCTTTCATTGTAGATACAAAACAATTCTTTAAGCATTTTAAAGGATCTCGACTTAACCTCAATTTAGACCTTTGCAATCAGACTAGTCGAGTTGGAACTTTGTCCTAACGGAAGCTAGAGTTATTTTAAATACCTTGTATATAGAGATTACGTTTGGACTATATACCGTATTAAAATTAATATGTTGTTGATTTGCGACTCTGCCTCAATAAACATAACGATGTAGACTATGCCATGAAACCAATATAACGTCAAAGAAGTATAATAAACGTAAAACGTAACATCACGCCTATAATCTTCGACGAAGTAAGCAGAGGAGTATAGTAAACTGCCACGCCTAATCAGTTACGATTATATCCCACCATGGAATAGGTGGTGAGCCTATTGCTGTATACCGAGCATAAATCCAGACTCCGAATTTCTACTAGAAAATATAAGTTACTAAATCCAACAGTGTTCGACCCGGGATTTGAACTCAGGATCAGTCAATCAGCAGTCGCGGTTGCAACCATTCGACCAACGAGAAACTTTGAAGTATAATGATAACCCTATTAATATAAAATCCCATTAAATGACCATATGCTACGTATTTTTTTTTCAAAACGACTTAGCGAGGGATGTGGACTTAATATTGTATTTTTCAAAACGATTTGTACCAAATTAGATTACCAGTCCAATGTCTAACAGATGTTTAAATCGGATGGAATATCAGCTGGAAGGTCTGTTTGTCATATTCGAATTGTAACTTTGGCGATTTAAACTTGATTAGGAAAGAACTGTCTCAATTTGCTCAGCAAATAAACTAATTAATATCCCTCGGTTTGTGACATTCATTATTGTCATCGTATTCAGCTCTTTTCCGGTTTTAAATAAGGTTTTCGTTTCTGAACGATTAGAGTAAAACAGTTCATTCAGGTTACTCAGTAGTTAAGTGCGGGTTGGCTGACTCTATACGAGTTAATGAACAATATCGAATATTTTAAAGAGAGAAATAACATATTTACAGATATTTTTAATTGAACCTGTTGTCATTTTGGACTCTGTTTTCTGAGCGTTATATTTTGATTTTATTATCGTAAGCCTACGTAACATCACGCCTGTATTCCCCGAAGAGGTAGACAAAGGAATGCAGTACACTTCCATCTTTTGGCCAGTTACGTTTAGGTCCCATGATGGTATAGGTGGTGTGCTTATTAATCGTCAGAGTAGAAGTAGTCGACACGACAGTACGATACAGGTCATCAGATTAGTGACCGGTTGTTGGTATCCTAAGGGGGGTACAGTTACGAATTATGTACCTACTCCTCGTGGCTTGGTAAGTTTATGAATCCTGAACTGTAAAAGTTACACGTTTTCAAAATTTTACTTGTTTTTCCAACTTCCCAGAATGACGCATAGTCATTTTTCTTTCGCCCACATCGAAGCAGCCATCTTGGTTCTGTCTAAAACGCCAAACCCAGAGCTACTAATCACTGTCGCTAGATAAGGCGGGGCGGTACACGCCGGACGCAAAATATTTCACTAAGGTTGTAAAACGAAAAGGATTTTTCTGCTATATGTTTTTGTATACGTCTGTGTACCTAAAACTGACGAATCTTGATTCAAATTCGCCGAAACAGAGGCAATTTCAATTTATTACCTCATGAAGCGTACTCGTAAACTGCGCTCGGTCTAGATCTAAGACAGGTCTGGATGTTTTGGAGGTTAGCCAAATTGCATTTCGATTTTGCAGTTTAAAAAGTTTAGTTGTAGGGAACAAACAAAATATTGTAGCAGGAATTATGACACATGTGAAGTAAACTTCTTATCTTTGCTTGTTTTATCCTTGTTTACTGCCTATTTTATTTACTTTTTCTTATTTTTAAGATATTTATACTTTCATATTTAAATTTGTTTACTGCGTATCAACGATTTTTATCTCTTAGTTTCGGTGCTGTTGTGAACTTATCGATTTAAAATCTATTTCATTTCAAATATCGTGTTTTAGACAGTAAATTAATCAACTTAATTTTTTTATTACCATTTTAATATTCAAGAAATGCCCATTATTAACTAAATATTCAAGAAATGCTCAGTTACATTTAAAAGTTTTAATGGAGACAATATTTTCGTAGATTGAAGTTGCCATTTGTAGCTGAATGAATTTTTGGCTCGCAATACACGCCTTTTGCCTAAAGCAAAATTTTGTCAAACAAAGTTACACACGAGACCCTCGAAGTCCAGCTGAGACCGCGCCACCCAAACACTCATCACTCAGCCGGCGTTAGGCCCCGCGGCGAATATTGACGCCGCGAGCGAAAAAACACGTACAATAACATTCTACACGTGTCCGAAATGTGTGTGCTCATTACATGTTCATTTAACCCTTTGTCCGTTGAATGATTGTAGTGAGGGTACAATGTGCCCACACGCTGTGCCCAGTAGGCAACCACCCCCGTACAAAGGGTTACTTTCAATGGATCTGCGCGAACAGAATTTCATTAGAACGACTCGTCTGGTCATTCTTTTAATATTGAGTTTAATGAACTCCATTTATGCTTTTCTGAATTAATTCCGATTTATTGTTTACGACGTGTTCAATGCATAACTGTAGAGACGCGAAATTGGCGGGTAATTTTACGCTGAATTCAGTCGACATTTATGCGCATATTGTTCTGACGACGGCCAGCTAACTAACTACTGTAAGTGGTATGAATGCAATAATTGAATGAAAATGATTTGAAGTCCAAAAATATAACACAATATAAGCTATAGCCTAGGTACCTACGGGCTTACCTTTCCTACATATCTGAATAAAATAAAAATTTTACAAATTGGACTCCTAAAAATTATAGTAGACGCAAAAACTAAAATAGGGTTAGAAATCGATTATGAAAATTTATTTAAAATTTGTAAAATACTCCCATTACAAAAAAAGTTAAAAGTAGCATTATTTCAGAACAATTTAGAATCGCGACTCGTAAGAAATCCAAATTATACATACAATCGGCCGAAACGAGTGCAAACGCAAAATTAGAAGTTCGTAGTACCAAAAGTTAACAATTACTTTGGCCGGAGAACAAGGCAATGGCTAACACCAACATTATGTAACGAAATAGCAGAAGTATAGACGAGGCCGTGTCAAAGAATCAGATGAAAGATATCCTCCGGAAGCACTACCTACCTATGTGTCCTTGAGTCTTCGGGATGATGATAATGTGTGACATAGAGGATAGACATATTATGTCTTAGTTAGGGAAGTGGTTAGACTGCTATAGTTTACTTATGTGTAATAAAGTAATAAATCTTAATGTAATGTAATCTAATTGTACGTAGGCCACGAGAACCCCTACTCTTAACTGCCGACAAATTGGCTTACACTTTGACAGACATTAATTTGTAAAACTTTATATAATTTTTCTTTAATAAATGGAAATAAAAAAAAATTACTCAACATTCAGATAGCTGTTAGAATCTACAGTATTTCGTAGCTTAAGATGATATCAAGCACGTAAAATTTGTATTCAAATAGGTTCATGCATGTCATGGTCTAGACGTTCGAAACTCAGCTTCTCATTCCAAGGGCCCGAGTTCAAATACTGGCGAGTACCTCTTTACAAAAATGTGCGTATTAGTATTAAATATCACTTGCTATAATGGTGAAGAAAACACATCGTGCCTGCACAGCTTAGAGTTCATAAAAATTATTCCCCAAACTCGTGAAGCCTACCAACCGCACTTGGTCAGCATGGCAGACTATGGCCTTGACCCTCTCATACTGAGAGGACAGCCGTGTCCAGTGAAATGACCCAAAGGGTCAGGAGAAGTGGGTATATCTATCTTGTATTTTGGTGAATGAACTAAGAAATAAGATTATTGAAAGCTTTTTTAAACACCCCTTGTGTTACATCCTTAGTTACTGTCATCACAGTTGTGGATGCATGTCGGTTAATTAATAAATATAAGCGATATTTATAGTTTAATTAAGTAACTCAACAAGTAACCTTTACGAAACTACACAAGCATTATCTTCAATCGTACCAATAATCTTCCTCGCGAGCGTTCAACTGCACGGCATTGCATGAGCGATTATTAGCATAATGGCGTAAAAACAAAGGTCACACATGGAATGTAACGTACGTAGTCGACCTTTGCGCCACCTTGCGGGGGAAATGGTCATCTGTAATCCAGTTTCATTATTAATGAACGACGCGCCGTTAATTCGACATTACGATTTAAGCCAAGGAACCTCGACGGCTTGAAGTATTTATGTACCACTGGAACACGTAAATTAATAGTTGATTTGTATAAAAATATATATTCATTAAATGGGTAAGGATATAATTGAATTTATTTTATACATCATGTCAAAAAAACTGACTGCCTCTTTGGTCGTGTGGTTGCGAGTGCGAATGCCGATCGAGAGGTTCTGAGTTCACATTCCGGGTTGGGTGTTACTGTTTTTTCTAAGTATAATTTCTAGTTATAAGTTCTAGTAGATGCTCGAAGTCCGGATTCGTACCCGGAGTATAGCAATAGGCTCTACCCCAATTCCATTGTAATTGGTGAAACGTGGGAGCGCAGATCTTCTTCGGGAGTTACATTGAATAGGTATACAATGTAACTCCTGAAGGACTATAAAAGAAGCAGAAGAAGTAATACAAAGTAAAAAGGTCGAGCTGCGAGAATTTTCGATCTGCAACTACTTTACATCAGAGAGTATTAACAGTGAATATATTTTAAATTACAATAAAAAACAAAGAGTAATTTAATAATTATAATTTAAATTTAATTAGCATACTGTTAATTTTGTTATTATAATTAATAGAAATACTAAATTTCGTTCAAACTTACAATCACCTTGAAATAATTGAACTTAAAATATATTTAAAAAAATTGAAAAGGAGACAAAACCGGTAACATTAAAGCGTATATATTTATAAGGGTTGGAACACCGTGTTTTTTCTTGCAGACGAATTTAAATCACTCCACAACGAGGTATACTCACACGAAAAAAACCTCGAGAGACTTCTTTATCTAAATGCTCTCCCCACACTATTTGGATCTTACCCACGTTTTTTGTTCCTGGATGATGCGAATAAAAAATTCACAACGTCCCATTAAAAGAGAGGGGTGATGTTGCATCTTTTATCCAAAATTGAATTAATGTGACAGCCATCTATATAGCGCTCTACATTATTCTATTATCCGCCAATCTTAGATTACGCCCTAGTAATAACCGAAATAAAGCTCTCGTTGAGCGAAACGATTTACTGTCAAAATGGTACTGTGCTTCGAACGCGCAATCTCTTCTTAAATACAAAGTGGTTAGTGACAAAATTGTAGAGCCGTAGAGCAAAGAATGCTCTACATTATCGATACGATAAGTTGCTGCATAATAACATTTGCATATAAAGACCGTGTAATCGTTTTATTAGATCATAAATATCCTAAGTTTCTTTAATCTACTCACGATGATAGTTCAATGTGTGAGGAATACAAGTCTTGACTTACTTGACTCTTGATAAGTAAGGTAGAGTATAGCTTTAATAATTAAGATAACATAACATCACGCTTGTAATCCCTAAAGAGGTAGGCAAAGCAGTGCACTTCTAAGTTTTACCAGTTGGTTCTATTGCTATACACCGGGCACAAATCCAGACTCCGAGTCAATACTGTAAAATCTAAGTTAGGAAAATCCAATAGTACCAGACCGAGGATTTGAACCCAGGAAATCTTAATCGGCACTCGCGCTTAAAACCACTTGACCAATGAGGCAGTCAATAAATTGAAATTCTGGGAAGGAAACCTCTTCAATGCTGATGATGATGAATCAATTTATAAAAATTACATTCAGGCACCGTTTCTTACAGTATGTACAACATTTTCTGTACTACCCTACATTTTGCACAATAACATTGTATTGTGATATCTGATATGCAAAAGTATCTACTAATATTCCGTCACTTGCGTCTACATGAAAATTTCTATAACAAAAATCTAAATTTACTTAGTGTTAGAATAGAACTCATAAGACAATAGTACATTTAAATTAGTGCTCGTCGTTGAAATCTTTCCAACAGTTAAGCGGCTTCGTATGACTAATTCCCTGTATCGACGAATTTCCTGACTGACAGGCATGCTGAAGTTTACCCTCAAACTTTTACCATGTACAAAAATGTAAAAAAAAAGTTAAATAAGGTCAATTTAAAAAATGTTAATGTTGAAGAAGTATATGATATAGTTACATAGGAGTGTACTATTGTACTATACTGCACTGCCTACCTTCTCGGGAATTACAGGCGTGTTAATTATTGTTAAGTACAAATTGCATATTCGTTAAAGTGGTTAAAGATAAAACTCAGACGTACGAGACGATGATATTAAAATTGAACTTGAAACGGCTAACTATCAAGTTGATGCGTATTCCCTTATACTAAGCTTTAAAATTCATTGCACCGTCCATTTTTACTTTTAATTATAAGCTTTTAATAACTATTTACAGCTTTTTAACTGCAAAAATGTGAATTGTAAAACTCGTGGCATTTTCAAAGGTCAGTCAGCGCGTGCCGCGCCGCGTTGGTGCATCTGCCAGCCGTTGCAACTACTACACTATTTTTATGGCACTAGAACGTAGATTATAGGCTAGGAGGGTGTCACTTAATTCATACTATCATATTTCCAAAACTCGCAAGATAATGTAAATGTATATATATATATCGTTATTATCAATAACCTTATTCGTGGTGCTATTGTTAAACAGCAGTCTCCAGAAAGGTACTTTAGATTCTAGGAAGAATAAGATGTGTTAAAGTCATGGCTACCGTGCTGGCTAACTACGAGTTAACGGACTTCAGACACCTTAGAAAACATTATTGAGAACTGTAAGGTGTACAGCTTTAAAGCTATTACATGACATTATTACTACTACTATTATAGAGGTAAGCACTGTTTTTTAAATGATTATCAAAAGTTTTAAAAATGAACTGCTTCGTTGGCCGAGTAATTGGAAGCGCGAATGCGAATGCTTATCGCGAGGTCCTGAGTTCAAACCGCCGGTCGGTATTATTGGATTTTACTAACTTGTAATTTGTAGTTAAGATTTCTAGTAGTGGTTCGGGGTATGGTTTTGTGCCCGGTGTACGACAATAGAATCATCAGTTATTCCATGGTGGGGCATAAAGGTAACTGGTAAGACGCAAGTGTACTACACTCCTCTTTCTACGTCTTCGGGGGTTACAGACATTTATTATTGATATTCAACTTCTACAACAGTATTGAGTTGTAGTCGCCAGCTCTTTGGCTACATTGATAGAAATGGCGTATGTCATTTATCCCTCATTATGTCAACAGGTGCCATGTAGAGTAATAGGTACATAGACGACACGCAACAAACGAGCAATTACGTGTAGAAATTAAAGTATATTATTGATTTAATCAATATGAATATGTAGTTCAGAGTTATGTATTATTTCGGTGCATAGTTTTGGTTCCATGTAATCTATTTAAAAAAAATTCGTTACTGTCTAGTCATAACCTTGTAATTTGTTTGTAGTTGTACCTTGTAGTTATTGTGTAGAAGAGCACAAACAATGAAAATGCGTATACATTTGTCAGCGTTGTATATATATTTCTACGTTAAAGGTTACTGTCGATCTAGTACCTAGGTGTGTATTTAATAAAAGTGACTTCAATGCGAAGTTGTTGTTTAACATAAATTTAATTACGTGAGATGCTCGAAAAAGAGGTAATAAGTTTTTATCCAAAATATCCTTTCTGATTAATAAAATAATTGCATAATAAATAGTTACGTATAAGGAAATTGATAAATTAATAATTGGACACAACATTTAGTTAGTAACGAAATAGCATAAAGGTACTTTTGCAGCCACTGTCCTACAGTACAAATTATTTAGAGCATTTTACATCGGTTGAGAAGATTTGGAATGTAACGGTCCATGTACATTTTCCGTGCCTCGAACAAAACTAACAAACGACAGCTGAACAGACCTGCTCCACTCGCCCGTCCTCAAGACGGCATAAATCCGTCTAAATTGGACCAGAAAATGCTTAATGTTAACAAACCGTTACACATTTCTTTATTTAGGACACAAGGAATACGCAATCCGATGATCAGCTGCGTCGCAGACAATGTGCTGCTCTCGTTGCCCGCCCTATTGTCAAAGACACCATTGTCAGCTATTGTTAACTTGGAACTGTAGCGCATAGGTGCGGGAACTTCCGTGTGCAAAACCTCGTACACCGCCGCCGTGCGAAGACGTCACAATACCTGTCAAATCGCCCTTCGTGTTTTTTTTCGAGTCCACGAAACTAGTTCTTGTTTTTTTT
Source organism: Yanguna cosyra (assembly GCA_018239045.1). Taxonomy (NCBI): domain Eukaryota; kingdom Metazoa; phylum Arthropoda; class Insecta; order Lepidoptera; family Hesperiidae; genus Yanguna; species Yanguna cosyra. The sequence goes on along the minus strand of DVPF01000026.1, from coordinate 5,511 downwards.
CACCTCCTGTACATGTAAATCTTGATTTATTCCCGTCAACAATGCATCGCGTATGGGAATTCGCGCGCTTACGCCGGCAGAGATCGCCGAGGGCCGTAACTTATTCCTGATTGTACGATTGTGTGTTCAGCTTATATTTCATGTTACTTTCAAATAATGACGCGACAATGAAGTGGGAAATTGGTACCAAAAAACTCAGTGTATATTCATTACGTGTTGCTTTTTACGAGTCTTGTTTGACGTAATACATTTTTGTTCGACGAAATGTATTTTTGTTAGCTGTCCAAGGGTCAGTGCTTATCTCTTTAATGACGATAAGGAATGGTAATTTATACTATGACATTTTAAAGATGCGGTCGAATAAGTTACTTAGGCGGGAGAGAAATATTTCAACGCAACAACGCTAAGAATAATTTATTTCTCATATCGCTTGCCAGAATACAGAAGCACATATTTTCTCATTTACTCGCGACTCCATTAGGTGTTAGTGAAAAATACGTACAGTCCGTATGCGGTAACTTGAAACTTGAGTGTTACGAAGTGTATAGTATTTTTAAATATTAATTTGCTTACGAAAGGACTTACTAATGCGACATATGTAAGCCGAATGAATAAATCGAATTATAAAAACGTAAACGTAACTTCACGCCTGTAATCCCCGAAGAGGTAGGCAGAGGAATCGAATTATAATTGTGAAAAAAAAAGTGTAAACTAAAAAGATATATTACGATAAGAAAAGGAAGCGGTAAAAGGATGCCGGAAGTCTAAATGACTGAGTTTTCCGCTCGATATATAATTGCTGGAATCTTCTATCCCGTCTTTAAGCGTACATATGCGACTGTAGTATTTTTTGCCTTTCACTTCATTATGGGACGATTTGCAGGCTTTGGTAAGTTGGCTCAAAGGACTACGGGTCGTTTAACCATTAGTTGTAGCAACTTCTGTGGCCCATCTCAACTAGAATTCTAAGATTATTTTGGATTGGATATGTATACGAGTTGCAATCCTTTCTGTTTTGCGTACATATCACGACTATATATGCCATGAATGCTGCTGCAATCGGGCGGGACTGTTATATTTTTGAATGTATCCAATTGAAGTTGTATACTATTTAAATATAAGTAATTAAATACTGGTCACTTTCCATACTAAGAAAATTAAAGTAGATCAACTTTATATGTTGTATACCAGATGGTGTCCGCTTTCCAGTATTTCACATAATGACATACAATAGAGGTATAGTTTTATTAAATGCCCTAAATATGTCGAATCAAATACGTAATAAACAGGCAGGTTCTTGACTACAAAAACGATATCGCGCTACGTCCGCCATTGGTGATAAAAAAATTAATGACCTTTTAAACATTATTAAAGCCGTTTAATGGCAGTGGTACGTTTGAGAGCCTCTCGAAGAGTCGTAAAAATTTTTAGTGTCATGGTGGAATCGTTAAGACCGGTTGCAGTGCGGGGACGGCGGAGGTCGCAGGTCAAAATGTAGTTGATTTATTTGTTAAACAACCCCACTCTCACCGTGGGTTCCGTGTATCCACTGGTTCAACCGCAAACGGTTGCACTGCGCGCGATTAGAGATTTATTTTACATGTATATAGGTAGCGGAAGTGAACTTAGTAAACGATGACTTAGTAAAGTTAAATTTACTAAGTCACAGACTATTTACTATGATCCAAAGCTTCAGTAAAGTTAACGAAATACCCAAGAACACATTTCAATCTGAACATCTTAATAAAGAAGCTTAAAAACTGCTACCTTATAGAGACTGCTTCGTACTCTTCTAAGCTTATGCTCTTAAATTGGCGAAAGAGTAGACTACCTCCCGACGCCTGTATTTCCGGGTATATGCAATCTAAGGCTCCACAAAGCAAGGGAAACGAGCTTTTCCTAAGTACGCATGGAGGAGGCATCTGCGTTTACATAAGATTTGCCACAAGCGGATTTGACTGGGGTCGTTGCTGTACTTATCAATATGTTGTTTATTCGGAGATAACACCGCTCTACTTGTTGATTAAAACAAACATATGCCGACAATTTTTCAATATACATGGTGTGTTAGATTAGGCCCGAGTATTAAATAATGATATATTGTTATAATACCTAAGTAATGATAAATTACTCTTCATACTACCTCGTTAGTCTAGTTGGTTGCAAGCACGATTACCGATCGAGAGGTCATGGGTTCAAAACCCGGTTTGGGTACCATGGCCTTTTTGTAACTTAGATTTTTTAGTAGAAATTTTTAGAGTCTGGATTTCGTCAGGTCTACTCGTATGACAATAAGCTCATCCTATGTTCCATAGTGGGACGTAAACGTCACTGGTGCACCTGTGCCTACCTCTTTGGGAATTACAGGAATTACGTTTACGCAACTCTTCATACTATTTGTGACATATATATGAATAAATACCGGTCGGCTACACATAAACAGTTCTTTAACTATTTTGTCGCTATTCGTTACTCGCCTGTGGTGGGGCAGGTGCCGCGTTACCGGTTTCTCTTCAGGAACTGGTTTCATAGGATCGCAATTAGTTCGCTAAGCGGGTGCACCTCAAGTAATGTAACGTTAAGAATCGGTAAGGAATATTTATTTGACATGTCATTTTCGGTAATCCGTTTTAGTTAGCTGTCTTTGTGCTGAAGATAACCTGTTTACGATGTATTTTTTCAATAAGTTTGAAAAATATTTTCTATTGACGTAACAGCTTTGTTTGTCTCACTGCTGAAACGTGTTTACTTATGTTTTTTGTGTCCATGATGAGAACAAACAGAATAAAACGTAGAGCGAAAACTCACTGAATTGCTTCCGGAACAGAAAAGAATTAGAAGGCAGCTAAAATGAGTTCGAAGCGGAAACGTGGGATTTGGTAAAGTTGGCTAAACCTATAGTAATAAAAACGAAGATCGATGAATACCGAGAAGTCTGTACAGATCTGGATCTTTCTTTGGTTTCATTTCTTCCTTTTATCAATCTCACTGTACTAAGAGACGACTTAATAGAACATCATACAAGCGATTATAAATGTTATCAAAGTGCAAAAGCGTTAAATATGTGAGAAGCAGAAATTTGGTTTAATATAAAGCTTTGAAAAAATGTTAATAAAAAAATCTGTGGGCATACATAAATTATTTTCAGGATTTCCCTTTCGGATTTCATTATTTACGGTAATGAAACCTAGTGCAGAGATATGCTTACAGTAGTAAATTGGTGAGCGTAATTTCTAGTAGATTAAGCTCATAGAAGCCACTCGGTAAGCGCAGCACACACAGAATAAAAAAAATCAGCTTTTCTACAAATTTCCCTCCACGCAAATTTGGGAAATGTAATCCATAGATAAAAATTTATGTTCGAGTAACGTAATCAATTAAGGAACAACTATCCTGTGATAGCCAACGGGAAACATTTTTAAGTTAACTGGAAACCTTTAAAAATCATTTGAAATTCTAAATAGAAGCCAGTACAGTTAGAATTTGTTTTTGCCTTAAATTAAAAGAATATATCGTTCTGTAACAAAAAACAGCCCTTTTTTTAGCTAAGAATTAAAACGAATTAGGAAATATACAACATACAATTATTATTCATTAACATAAAAAAATATGTTCGTAAGAGATAGATTTAATAATTTTACAATGTTTTTATATTGAACAAGGTAAGTGGAGGTTTTAATATCGAATACAGTGCAATTACTGTACAAAATGCGTCATGCCAGCTTCTATTAAAGCATTGTCTTATGCGAGAGCAGTCTGCAGTTTTGAACTGACTTTCTCAGTACGACTAACATGATAACTGTTATGTAACCAGATACTTTTTATTAAGATTGAAATACGGTATTCACCAAGTCTGGTTTCATCACAGATTATCTCAATATGAGGGTTTCGACAAAAAGACGGATAGATGGTTCCTTAAGATTTTTACTTAACTTCATATCTAATAGATATCTTTTTCTACTATACTAGCACATAATAATAACAGAATCACATACTTGTATTAAAAACAGGAATTTATAATATGATTGTTGCCGCATTCTTTGTTAGGAGTGCAGAAATAGAAATAGAAATTTATACGTATATTTTTTCATAGAGTGCAGAAATAAATTTATACTTGTTTATAATTTTTTCATACAGTACAAAAATAACTTTATACACATATTTTTTCATAGACTGCAGAAATAGATTTATATGTATATTTTTTCATAGAGTGCAGAAATAAGTATTGTCACATATGTATTTTTTCATAAAGGTCAAAAATAAGTTTATATATTTTTTTTCATAGAGTATAAAAATAATTTTATACACATATTTTTTCATAGAGTGCAGAAATAGGTTTATACGTAGTTTTTTTCATATCTATGGAAACAAGTAAGCATATTAGATAAACTTGATTAGTTTAAGATAAAATTTGTACTAAAAAATCCATAAGTGGTCATGATTTCAATAGGAAACGAAGGGCAGGTGTCAACTGTTGTGATATTTGAGCTCATTTCCATAATGCACCCAGGCGCATGTTGCGTTGATTGAGCCAAATTATCATGCCGCCCCTGCCGCTAATAATATGGACGTTGGACGAAAATTGTTACCGTTGCGACAAATGCTAATTTGCTATGTGGATTTTGATTAAAATCTGTCCCCGGCCAGTAAGTTTTGAAATAACAAAAATTGATAATGTTCGATTTATACCGCATTGTCGCTTATCTACCCGCCCCAATGGAACACTCTGAATCTTTAATTTAATTGTTTTCGAACACGACTATCCTCGCTATGGGGGACTACCTACACTCAGTAAAAACAAATGATATTTAACACGACTGCCTCGTTGGTGGAGTACTAATGGATTTTTCTAACCAGAATTTCTAGTTAAAATTTCTAGTAGTACCTCGTAGTCTGGATTTGTGCCCGGTGCATGGCATTACGATCCCCCCTATTCCATTGTGGAACGTATACTAAACTCCTCTGCCTACCTCTTGGGGAATTACAGGCGTGACGTGACGTAATATTTAATATGGCAGTGCAATAGGAGAAAATACATATATACTAATACACTAGGCATTCTTTACATTTCCTCCCTATAGGAACCACGGAATATAACCACGCCGCCACACCAGGTCCCTTATGGAGTAGGCAGAGGCAGCGGGTGCCACGTATTTCCATCCTTATAGCTCTTATGTACCTTTCCATATTCATCACTTTTTTCTAACACGCAAGCTGGTTTCGGAGATTTCGGACCGCTTAAAGGTCTTAACGCACTACTTGTGCTCAAGTAAGATTACATTTAGTTTTGTGGTCGAACATTAAAATTTACAAGACGGTGACAGATTAATATTGTAAAGAATCGCCAATAATCGAACGTAGGATATACCAAAGAGAATCTTGGTGTAATGATAAAGGATAGGTGCCCAAACCTATATTAATAATTTTGTTCAAGTATGACTGCCTCGTTGGTCGTGTTGGTTGCAAGTGCGACTGCCGATCGGGAGGTCCCGGGTTCGATTCCCGGGTCGA
>DVPF01000025.1:0-14048 GCA_018239045.1 Yanguna cosyra | reverse complement strand
GTAGGCACACAGCACCGAGTGCCAAATATCCCTATCCTCATGGATTCACCGCGCTTTGTTTTCCAGTAAGTTGATCATATAAAACTGTTGTAGTTTTGGTTGGTCAACTTACTTGTCTTGATCAACAGTTGTGTAAGGAGACTAAAATAGAATCTATGGATACTTACTCTGGAGTCTAGCTCGCAAGTAGGAAGAGTTGTTGTCGTCGGAATCCATGAGAATCCTGGTGTATACATCGAGCAATGCTTGGCAACGCTTTATGCATTGTGCGTAGGTGCGGAATCTGTTCGTGCGGGGCGACGGTGGGCACCCCATGCGTGGGCTGGAAAATAACGTGTTGATATCTATGACCTTCTAGCAATAGTACAAAAGTGAAATTAACACAAAAACATTAGGAAATTATTAAACATCTGTCTTCTAAACAAGTCTGTAATTCCCGATACCTTATTACTGATACTTTATTTCTTGAATTATATTTAACTTAATTAAGTAATTAAAATACTTTAATTATCTGATTTTTTAATGGAATTTGAATATGGAATTTATGTTGTTTTCGTAAATACTTCAGTTTAAATATCGTATACTCACACGCAGTCCATTTTCTGGGACATGAAGCTCCAAACTGTCCTGACGGGATCGAGGCAGTAGCCGGCCGTGTAGCGCCTCGTACACCGCACCTCCAACGTCAACACTATTAAAAAGATGATTAAATTAAACATGCTTCCAAAATAAAGGGAAATGCGTAATTTTGTCAAGTCTGAGAGCATTTAGATTCTATAAGATTTATATTATAGTATATACTGTCTTTATAGACTAATATAGAGCCGTCTATTATAAACTGTCTCGTTGGTCGAATGGTTCCAAGTACGACTGCCGATCGAGAGGTCCTGGCTGCGATTGCCGGGACGGGTACTATCGGACTTATCTAACTTAGATTTTCTACTTGAAATTTCTAGGAGTGGCTCGGAGTCTGAATTTGTATCTCAATAGGCTCACCCCCTATTCCAGGGCGGAACGTAAATGTAAATGGTATTACACTGCTCTGCCTACCTCTTGTGATGTGATGTGATGTTACGTTTAAATGTATTGTATGGAATCAATGATTCTATCAAGCTATTTAAAATATGGATAGTGCTTAAAGAATTCTTATATTCCAAGTAATGCTCCAAACTTCTTAATCATTAGTTGAAAAATTAGAAAATCACTTACTGCAACACAACCCTCCGATCCCGATGCACACAATTATTAATGACACGAAATAATATCTTAACATCATTAAAATGTTATTTCACTGGTTACGTAATGACACCTGCCGTTTACTAGTAACCTTTGGCACCAATGAGAAGACCTACTAGATAATTATAGAAATAGATAATTTTTAAAGTAATTTTTAAAATTGATTAAATATCGAGTGAACAGCGATGTAATACAATCAAGCGGTTTACAGCTTTGACAAAAAATGTGTTCCTGAAGAATCGAGAAAATTTGTATCGATTTAAAAAAAAACGGGTAGGTACTATTAGATTTTTCTAATTTGGATTTTCTAGTAGTAGCTCGAAGTCTGAATTTATCCCTGGTATATAACAATAAGTTTACCACCTATTCCGTAATGGGACGTGAACGTAACTGGTGAAACGTGGAATTATACTACTCTCTTCTGTCTGCCTCTTCGGGGATAACAGGCGTGATGTTACGTGTTTTAAAAAAAGAGATTCTATTATAGTTCTAACAAGTATGCATTAAAGCATAACTAACAAACCTATTTGTTAACAGCGGCGTCGGGAATTCCCCAGCAGGCGGGCTTCTACTGGAAAGGGGTGTGGCTTCCCCTGTGCGTCACATTCGAGCCGGGAACCGCTAAATCCGTCTAGTGAGTGTATTATATAACCTTCCACAAATGTTCATTAAACCAGCAAATTGGCAACTTGTATAATACTTATACCGTGCGCCCGGAAGGATGTCGCCACTGCAAATAATTCTACCGTGAAACAATTGTTGGTTGTTAGAATAATTTGTGTTTCCGCCTCCAAGGTACCACTACAAGGTAACACTAGAGGAGATGAGGTCGTACAATAAGCTGGATAGGTAGTCGAGAATATATCCAATAGCTTAGATTGTACTTCAGATAAAATAAATCACCCTACGTCAGTGTCATTAAACGCTTTATTTTTATGTCTTCTTACAATATACATGCACATACAGATAATATAACTAATCTATTGAAGTATAAGCGCCATAAATTTTAAATACTTTATTCCAAATACATGATACCCCATTGCATGCCCAGCGTGGGGATTATGGGCATAACCCCTCAGAGAAGACCTACGTCTAGCAATGGACTACAATAAGATGATAATGATAAAACACATGGAACCACAATTGTGTCAAACAGTACATTAAAGGCACGTACGACTCCGAGAGAATAAAGCTTGAGAAACGCCAGTAGCAGTGGACCGGAAGTAACTATTCTATGATGACCATAGACTAGAACAAACATGATATTTGTTTTGTAACATTTACAGTATAGAGATGCTGGACCGTACCGAGGCGCCCACGATACAAGAAGGCTACGGCATTTCCGTGGCGTACGCGTGCCTCGTCGAGATCATACGCTCCATCGCCATCAGCGTGGAGGGGGCGGAGTATTTCAGGTACTACTATGGTGGTTTACTTGTTGCTGTTTGCTATTAAGCTTCTAATAAAGGTAGGAGAGGGGGGCTTTTACTTGATGCTCCCGTAAAACACTGTTGGGTTGGTAGAAAGAGACAAAAATAAATTAGCTAACTGTTACTTCTAATTACCGTTTGTAAGTAGAGGACAAATAATGTACTTATATGGTTGTTTTTTATGCAGGCTGCAAGCACTATACGAAGACACGCAAAGTGATGTCGAAGAAAAGGAAATAAACTCAAATAAGCCAATCAAAGGTAATCATATTACACATTAGTCCATTTCAATAATTTTCAAAGCTTAAGTATGTAATTGTATGTAAAAGCTTAAGTATGTAAGTGTGTATCGGTGTGATGTATTTTCAGTATTTCCATATCCAAACGTAACAAGAAGGCTTCTTACAATAGTTTTTTGATTTAATTATCTAATGAAAGAGCAAAATAAGAGACGACATATTGCATGGATATTACATACATGCGTGTAAAAACAATAGAATTTTTATAGTGCAACATAAAGTCTCACGCAAAATAATACAAGTTACAGTTTTGACGAAACATCACACAAATCTGTCTTTTGACAACATTTTTGTCACATCAAGTAAAAGACGGAAAAAGGGGACATAATGTAACGTAAGATAAAAAAATAATACATTGTTCACATTCAACATTTCAGAAATAGAATCGAAAACGGACAACAATAGAGAAATAACAAACAACGGCCACACCGGCGAGCCCGATCAGAATTCTAACGTAGTGGAGAAAATCGACCCAGAACTAGAGGAAAAGGAACGCTTACTGAGGTTGCAGGTGTGTGCTACTCTTTACCCCTCAAAGTTGCTCTTACTGTTGGGCGTGGCTCTGCAATAAAACCAAAACCCGCAGTTTAAAGCCATAGTCTACAAAAGTGTTGCTTCGAGAAGCTTCTAAGAGTCAAATTTTGTATTTAATTGTATATTCGAGATGTTCTAAATACATGCATGTTGTGTCGACAGCTGATCAAGTCGTCGTGGTGCGGGCTGGTGTGGGGGCTGTCCGTGCTCGCGGAGGCCAGCGTGGGCGAGCTGGAGAACATCCTGCGGGCGATACAGACGCTCGCGCGTGTTAGCGGGAAGGTAGCAGTTTTATTTGTTTATATATATCAAAAACAGCATACCTTGATATATACTATTAGTTTGAATTACTGTAGTTATTAATGAATAGTCATATGCCTTCATAGAACCAGGGCCTGCTATCACAATGGACTGGTGATGTAACCTTAAATGACGTCATAAGACGAAAGCCAACGTGTTGTATTATTCATAGCGGAATGCGAATAATTAAATTTAATAGTGCTTTACGGTGCAAAGGTTCTGAAACTCTTAAGAACAAAATACATCACTAATATGATTCAGTTTCAAGTGGCCGTCACTTCTTCCCTAAATAATAATGTTTTATAACATTAAAAAACAAAATAGGTGAAGTCAGTAAAAACAGATTAAACGTAGGAGTATTGTATTCCTCTGCCAAACTTTTGGAGAAATACACGTGTGACGTTAAGACAATAAGAAGGTACAAGTAGGAGCTGCGGGCAACACATGTGCAGGTGGGCGTGTCGAACGCGCGCGACGCGTGCGTGGGCGCGCTGTGCCGCTGCGCGCTGCCGGCGCAGTACTGCGTGCCGGTGCTGGGCGCGCTGGCCGCGCTGGCGTGCCCCTGGCCGCCGGCGCGCGCGCCGCCCTCGCCCGCGCCCGACCTCAGGCACCACGTCGTGTGGGTGGGCACGCCGCTGCCTTGCGCCCAGCCGCAAGGTATGCTGTTTTTGATAGTGTCCGATTTGTACATTGGGTTAAGCACTTCAGAAGGCCTTCTTTTAATGTATGTGACAAATTGGCTACTGTTATCTTGATCATTAAACTACATTGTAGCAAATGTAGGAGGTGGGATTATTGGGAGTGAAACTGTGACGAACAGTTCGACGTATTTTTCCCCTGTCACCCAGGTCAGCAGCAACAGTCATTCGTGATGGTGACGTCCCGCCACGTGACGGCGATGCGCGCGCTGCTGGAGGCGGCCAGAAGAGACGGCGACACGATACAGCAAGCCTGGCTGCCCGTGCTCACCACGCTGCAGCACCTGGTAAATAAAACTTATTGAACACGCAATAGAAAAACGAAAAGTCTTGACATCTCCTGTTTCGTCAGTAACTATCATCTCCTTTTACAATCTGTTAAAAAGGCAGTTACATATAATTGGTTACATAAAATTACCATGCAATAGACTCATCCCCTATTCCATAATGGGACGTAAATGTAACGTGCGAGTGTACTCACTCCTCCGCCTACCTTTTCAGGCATTACAGGCGTGATGCTACGTTTACGTAAAATTACCATTATTTCACTGTTATCATTTGCATACTCTATGGTGAACGTTCAGGTGTGGATCCTGGGGCTGAAGCCATCCACCGGCGGCAGCATGAAGGCGAGCCGCGCGAGCGCGGACGCAAACGCCGTCATGAGCACCTCCGCTGTCATGGCTGACTTGCCCGGTAATATTAATATAATGTATATAATTTTGTAATATAATAAAATAAAATAAATAACTTAGACCGCCATAACTATGTCAAATTTAAAGTATACTGGCACACAAAACGGCACTACGTTTTGAGACTATAAAATGTTTCATTCCAATATATGTTACTCACGGTAGTAATATTAGACGGCTGTATATTCGTTTATTGTTAAATGTTTGTTTTAAAATCGAGCATACATCACGACCGTTTTCAGTAAAGTAAATTTGTGAACAAAGAAAACAATCCAATCCGCAATGAAAGTTCAAACTTGGAGCCTGCTATGCAATAGTAGGGCCTAAAACTTAGTACGGATACATCTTGCTTCATGTATAGTCATCTAATGTATGACTTTAGATCAGTCAAAGTATGCCCTTTTATCTGTAAAGTCTATAAACTATTGTAGTCTAGAACCTACCCCACTATCATTCAAATCATTACTGCCATTCCGTAAAAATGAATTCTGTTCGTCTACTTCATATTTACATAAATAATAATTGTTGTTGATTTAATACCACTGAGCTTGTATATTTCGTCTCTTTCTCCCTCGACTGCCTTGTAACGGTTATTCTTGTTGCAATAGCAATCGTTAACTATATCGATATCACTAATGAGGTATAACAAGTGACATTCCTTTCTGTTGTAAATATCATAACATCCTGAAACATGGAGTGTCTCTCTTATTAAAAACTATAGTACAGGGTGCTCCGCCATAAAGTTTCAAACAACAGTCTCATTTTAACACATGTAACTCCTTCATGTAAGCTGGTACTATTGTAACTCAAAGTGAATGTGTTGTACTGATCGTTGTTTGCAGGTCAGCAAGTTCCCGTCACGGAGTCGCTCGGCGTCATGAGTGGTATATACTGCGTATTGTACACGTTTTGCGTCTGTTTGGGATATCTCTATGTTATACTATGAAAAAATTCTTTTAACTCTAATATTTTTCTCTATTACACAACTCATATGATATTTAAATGTTCCTTGACTGTTATTAAACGTGTTTGTTAATATTTCTGGATATATAAGTAAACTATGTGAGAAGAAAATGTCTCACAAGTCAATCTCCCAACTCATAAGTTAATAGAAAATTAGCCCCAAGTAACATATTAAACAGTGCATAAGTATTAGAGTTGCAATCATCCAAATGGACGCAAAATTGACAGCGATACGCCGTCCTGTGTAAATATGTCAATTGTCAGTCAAAAAGTAACATATTTATATTTTTATCATGTTAAAAATACAAAATATATTTTGCACTCAACTCGGAACGTTGTTGCGTGTTGTACGTCAGAGAGACAGAGATAGCGCTATACAAAAGCAAAAGAACATAATTATTATTTTCGATTATATTTGTTTGTATTCGCATTTATTTTATCAGATCCTCTGTTCATAATAATAAGAACCTGATAAAGTAATACCAACATACTATACTGTCCAGGGTTCGATTTGAGACAGCAGCTGTGTGTGTGTATCAAAGGAACAATTAATTCATTGTCGTGTGTTAACAGAAAACACACTGTGTTAACAGAGTAACATTGTCATCAACTCGCTTGTGTATGACATTAAATCGATATGACAAAGTAATCGTTATAACGAATGAAAGCCATACAGAGTCTACTATAGTCTAGTGATGATGCTGTTTCTTATCTGACAGAAATGTACATTATTTTCTATTTTCAATGACAATTGACATATAAGAGCAGAGGTCGGCGCGCAGCTGGTCGCTAGGGCTGTCGCTTGTGTCCGCGTGCACGGGGATGGAGCTTGCTGGCCGTGTTGTTACATTGCGTTGCACCATTTCACTATTTAATTTCAGCTCTGGTGCCAGTATAATTGTTTACAGGTTATGTGAAGCAGTAGCCACACCAACCCCCAGTAGTCACCCCCGGAATATGGTGGGGTAATACGGGCGTGTAATTATTTTATGTGAAGCAATTCTTATATATGTAACGAGTTTATGACATGTTGAATATTGGTTATTAGACATAATTATGCCTCTGGACCTGGCATTACGATTCTAATACTATTTGATTTTGAATTAAATAATTGCGAACTACTGGCAACCCTATCTCATTAATATCGGGTGACCCACACGCCCGCTTGCCTCTTTAAAACATTAAAAAGGTGATATGGGTTTTAACTTCCAATTATAAAAAAGGACACCTTCTAAGGATACTCTCTGCCTACCCCGTAAGGAATCTGGCGAGTGGATAAGTATTTGTAAAAAAAGATTTAAAGTTTAGGAGCTATTGGCAATTGTCTTTACATCAAACCGCGACGTGGAAAATCCCGATAAAATAATGTTCGGTATTCCCAGATGAATTTAAAAATCAACCTTATCTCTTGAGGCAAAATTCACAGTTCACATTTCACAGTTCACGCAGCACAAAACGCTTGGGCCCGTTGCGTTCACTGCTTTTAGCATCTATATTTTCTTGTTTTTTCTAAACACACAATATATCACAGTACTTCACAAATATATAATTATGTTTTTTTATATTTAATTTCATGTACAGATATATAATTTCAAATGAAATAATTTAGGAAACAAAAATATTTTTAAATTATATATCAATAATTGCACCTCGAAACTGCATATTAATCCAATCTGTTACACCTATACGTCTGTATGTACTTGTGCACATATTATATCCGACTGGCTTGTTGCTCCAGTGGTCAATTACATTGAGTGTCGGAGACCAGGACAAATATTTGTGGAACGAGCACTAGTATTTATTCTGTTTGAAAACAAGAAAACACAAATATGTATTTATATAAGCATGTACTAATATGTATATATGTAGGGATGTTCATCGGTTATCTGGTTAACATGGCACTGTCTAGTTCGGAGCAGAGGGACGTGTGTGGTGTTCCGAGATATTAATTTATTTATCATAGAGGTGTCATCTCTTGCAGCGCTGTCGGCGATGCTGTCTCGAGTGTTCGAGGCGTCGAAGAACTTGGACGACGTCGCGCTGCACCACTTGATAGACGCCCTGTGCAAACTGTCCAACGAGGCTATGGACTTAGCTTATTCTAATAGAGTACGTTACTGAGCTATTATTATATCGAAAACTTCTTTCAATGTATATTGAATCTATAAAGCAATTGAAACAATAGTTATTTGACAATATAATTGTGTGTGTGTGTGTGTGTGTCTGTGTGTGTGTGACTTCCAATCTACGCGTTTCAGAGTATACCAACCATTATGATAATTGTGAAATGTATGTTTAATATAAATTTAAAATAAAGAATGTTATACCTAATTTCTTTATTTATGATGAACGTGGAAGAAGCACGGTAGGTCTGCACGAATAGAGATATATGGCACACGACTCTCTCTACCGACCTTATAAGTGACTTCGGTGATGGTATAATAATATAATTATTATATATGTATGTTAAATGTAACATATTGAAATTTTCAGGAACCATCATTGTTCGCTGTGGCAAAACTCCTCGAAACCGGTCTAGCCAACATGCACAGAATAGAAGTTATGTGGAGATCTATAACGAATCATCTTCTAGAGGTGGGTATTTCGTATCATATCACAATTACGTACACTCGCTCTTGGTTTGAGTTCTGAATTATAAAGTTTTAGTACTAATTTCGCATAACGTCTATATTAAATTCGTAGGTATGTCAACATCCACACATACGAATGCGAGAATGGGGGGTCGAAGCCATCACGTACTTGGTGCAGGCCGCTTTCCAGTATCATCACAATAATCCGGCGCAAGTTACCGAGGTATGAGTTTTGTACATCTATTGCATTTCTGAATGGACGAAAAAACAATCGTCCGTACAGTGTAGATGTTTGTGAGAGTGCCAGCGGGAGCGGTGTGCGAGAAGATGACACCAGGTGTGCGGTGTGCGGTGTGCGCAGGCGCGCGAGCGGCTGGTGCTGGAGCCGCTGGCGGAGCTGTGCGGCGTGCGCCACTGCGACGTGCGCGCACGCCAGCTGGAGTGCGCCGCGCGACTGCTGCACTCGCGCGGCGAGCAGCTGGGCGCCGCCTGGCCGCTCATGATGGAGATCGTCTCCGCCATCTCCTCGCACCACAGGTCGCTACCACTCAAACTCTACACTTCATTTTTTTTATACTATACCATTACGTAAAGTCCCTTACTGGGTAAGGAGAGAACACCGACTGTCAAACATCTGTAACCTTACAGACCTGCCGTGCTTCTTCCACATTCATCACTCTCTTCATACATGCACGTCGGTTTCGGAGACTCCTAACGTCTACATCAGACAGTATCTGACCTGTTTGGTCAAGATAAGTGGATGTCGCTCTGCCGTAGCAACTGCATCCATTAATATTCGCATTGCATTATATTATCATATAAGGATTGAATACTTTAAAAATGTACAGTTTTAATCCGCAGCGAACAACTAGTAAGATCGGCGTTCCAGTGCGCCCAGCTGGTGGCGGGCGATCTGCTGGGGTGCGCGGGGCCGCGCTGTCTGCGCCGCGTGCTGGCGGCGGCCGCGGCTTTCGCCCGCCAGACCAAGGAGCTGAACATCAGCCTCACTGCTGTAGGCCTTATGGTATGTTCGAGGATCAATATTGTTCATCAATAAAAATAGTACACCCATTGTTATTCAAGCTTGCATCTGTAGTCAACAATTATAACCTTCAAACCGTTATGTCACAACGCAAATACTCTAAATACTAGAAATGTCAATTCCTCTATAAAATACTGTATATGCGTTTAAATATATATGTACTGAATTAAAGTTTTTTAAATTCAATATTTAGTTATAGATGAAGTATACAATATAATTTTCGTCCACAGTGGAACATCTCCGACTACTTGTATCACAACCGAGACAAGCTGAGCGCGGCGCTCGCGAGCGAGGCGAACGTGGGCCCCGAGACCGGCGCCGACTTGCCGCCGCTGGACAGGCTGTGGATCAGTTTATATTTGAGGCTCAGTAAGCATCTACACCCTCATTTATCGTATTCAATATAGAGAGGGATCTTAATAGTCGTTAAAATATGCTGTTTTAGTGTAATATTCTTTTGTAATTTATATGATTCCACACCATTGTTTTGGTGGAAAGTATGTGATGTTTGCACTATCACCATCGTTGTGTAACTGCCTTTTCGCCATAAGCCATTTTACTACGTGCGTTCAAAAACACATTTTGATTTATTGTACTGCACAATCAATTGTGCGAGTGCGCGTGTACGTGAGTGGGTGCGCGTGCGCAGGCGAGCTGTGCACGGAGGCGCGCGCGCCGGTGCGGCGCGCCGCCAGCCAGACGCTGTTCAGCTGCATCGGCGCGCACGGCACGCTGCTGGCGCCGCCCGCCTGGCGCGCGCTGCTCGCCATCCTCTTCCCCATGCTAGACCAGGTGAGCCTCCGCACTGCCGCCAGTGCGTCCTCCCTTAGTCTACGCAGAAAACATTTCTTTTCTTCCAAGTTTTGATTATTAATAGCCGCAGCGATTCCAGATTCCAAATGATCTTACGAACTAAGCCACTTGATGGATAATAATAATAATCGATACTGAAACATTTTCTTGGTAGTGTATGTGCGTTGATGCTTTGACGCATTAATTGAGCTCGGTTCGAATTACATTGATTATATTAACCGCTTGATGATTAAGAATCATACAATGAATAGATTGCTCACAAGAACATTAAGAAACACTGATACGAGAATGTTTTATGTCTACTTGCAATATTGTGCATTTATTCCTAGTTCTAAAAATTATTCCACTGCATTCATGTATGTCGTGTCATTGGCAGGTTCAAAAACAATCAAACATCGCCAGTTCAGAGAAAGTGGACACCGGGGAGCACATTCTGATACACCACACCAGAAACACGGCGCAAAAGCAATGGGCGGAGACGCAGGTACGAAACACCAGGCACGATTACAGCTCAAACATAAATAAAACAGTACGGTTCTATATTAGTACGATAAAAAACTACATTGGCCTTTGTATAACTTGATTGCTCCCGTGAAATACAAGTTGTGCGAGCAATCGTGAGGGCAATAGAATCCCACAATTGATTCGTTTATGATCTATGAAAAGCTTTGTATTATTGAAAATCTCATATGGGCTCAGCTCCTATCCAAAGTCGGTCACTCAAACGTTGGCTTGCTACAACATTCTAGCAACCCACAGAATATACCTACATATTATTTGACACAGTGGATTGTTTGCAGGTGCTGACTCTGTCGGGGGTGTCTCGGGTGTTCCACTCGCGTTTCCAGTTATTAACAACAGTGGGTGACTTCACCCGGTCGTGGACGGCGCTGCTGGACTACATCACCGACTTCGCACTCCGCAGGAGTCACGAGGTGATCATTACATGTTTACTTTTTATATTTTGCGCAATTTTCTAGATAGATATAGAGAAGAAAAGAGAGAGAGAATTAGTAGTAATCGCAATAAATGAGAAAAGGTGGGGATATTTTTATTTATGTGTTTATGGTGTGTGTCTAATAAATAAAGTATTGCATAGCAATTTAGGTGTACTAAAGTGAATACTTTATTCATTATTGGATACTGGCGTTCATTATGTCATTTACTAAGATTTTAATTACACGGCTACATTCAGATTTGTAGTTTTCAAGGAAATGTGTCTCTGTTACACCCATAGGTGTCAGTGGCGGCTCTGAAGTCCTTCCAAGAGGTCGAGTCGGCGGCCGGCCGCGCCGACATAGAGAGCAGCGTCCTGCAGAAGAGGATATGGGCAGCGGCGTGGGCCGCGTGGACCAATATCGCCGCGGCGGTGGGCGAGGAGGGACCAGGTCGGTATTGCCTTTGTCCAAAACAGTATCATCCATCTTTTTTTTCATCCCAGATCGGTTTTCCCATTTGGCCAAAGTGACAATATGACCTTAACGATACTAGAATAATACTCGTAAATAAGTTGATTGATAAGGAGAACTGTTTGACACTAGAATGATAGATAAGTTGATTGTTTATGTGGAATATTGTCAGTGTGGGCGGGTAGTTCTCGCGTTTCGTGCAAATTGGACTGATTTGCGAGAAAAAAATAGAATTCGTTTTTTTCAGTGCCAATGCATAGCTACATGAAAAATAAACTAGCTATATGAATATCAATAGATTGTACGTAAAATTGGCAAAGATATAGGCTTTATAATTTTTTTCGTAGGTATGGTAATGAGGAAGTAAATTTGGTAATGATATTAGGGATAATGGTAATGACAACATGCTATTGGTAATGAGAATGTAAATAAAAAATGTAGTTTCAATTCGTTTTTATATTTTTGATAGAAAATAAACACTTATTTAAATTGAGTTTTACTCATATAATAGATTCAAAAGTGTAACAAAACAACTTTGTAAATACTTTTAGTAAGATATGAAAACCTTCTAGCTAAAAATAATGAAATTTCACATTATTAATTGCTCAGTCTCAAAAGTTACAATCACAGACTCGACTATAAGGAATTTATTATATAATATTGAAGATAAAAACTAGTAGGAACTTCAATCACAATTTCAAAATATTATCATGAAAGCGTAATTGAGCTTTGAAAATATTATATTCGCTTGTATTATGCTATCGCGTTCATGTTCAAATTCATCGTTTCGTAGCTTACATTCTGCATTGCTGTGCAGTAATACCTCATCTGAAGAATCATCAAAAAATTTGCTCACAGTGTTCTCTTTACTGGTAATTTCATTTTCAGCATTCCTTTGTCTATCACCATATCTATCACCATAAATAAAAATTTTAAATTATTTTTGATATTCTTTCGTATTTCTTTTGGTTTTTTGTAAATATATTAAAGCACTGTAGCAGCTTTATTTGGACTAAAATTATTTGAAGAAACTTTAATGTTTGGTTTTTCGTTGACATCCGAGCTGCTTGAAGGCTTTGGCTGTTGAGCCTGGTACGATAT
Organism: Yanguna cosyra; assembly: GCA_018239045.1. Classification (NCBI taxonomy): domain Eukaryota; kingdom Metazoa; phylum Arthropoda; class Insecta; order Lepidoptera; family Hesperiidae; genus Yanguna; species Yanguna cosyra. Next base: position 940 of record DVPF01000025.1, on the reverse strand, counting down.
GTTATAGGGTTCTACATAAACATTTGTTATGCCTCTAAAAAAGGTTTCTGTAGTCTTTAATTCTAAAATGTGATCTTCCACCTGAATAGTACTATTGTCGAGGACCAGCTCTGGCAGGTGCATAAATCCAAGATGGTACCCGTGTGAGCATATTTCTCCGTTTTCACAAAAGCAGCAACTAAGCTTTCTGAAAGTCATGGGACTGCTAGTTGACCAGAGAACTTGATGTACTGACATTGTTCCACGAAATGGCTGTACCACGGATAGAATTTCTTTTTCTATAACATCATGTTCTGAGACAGAAAGGAACTTGATGTTTTTGATTTTTCTTCCAACATATGTTCAAAATTCTTCAAGACTGCCGATATCTTTACCCAGCCGCACAATTTGATCTGCAGTCCTCTTCAAAACTGCCCCAACTCCATCCGGCGCTCCCTAGGCCGTGTCCTGCTTCTAAATAATTCCAAGTAATGGATTTGACCTCCAGAAAATCTTGATATAGTTGACTAATAACATAAAACATGTATCGATTCATATATTGGCTTGTTCGGCTATCTGATGTAAAATGTAATGTGTCAATCAGCGGCTATCTGATATAAAATGTAATGTGTCAATCAAAAAGTCTTAAATTTGCTGTTTAATATCCAACTTAACATCTGTTGAATATTCTCTTTGCGACTTGGCTCTCACTCTCTTGGCTTGTACTGCAAAGTTGCTAGCCTTTCCCATATATTTCTTGAAAATGTCCCCGTTTCTTATTATAATGTCGCTGAATACGACACGTTTCTTTTTCTTCTTCAGACCACTAAACCCTTCGGATAAATGGTATGTTCTATTCTCAATTTGTTATTGCTTGATAATTAGTTTATACATACCAAAGCAATAATACGCAGTAATACTCCAAATTTCCGTGTTATTTGCTTAGAACTACCAAAAATCG
>DVPF01000024.1:0-14147 GCA_018239045.1 Yanguna cosyra | reverse complement strand
TATTATCTAAGGACTACAATATTCTTGGCGAATTTTTGATGACTTTCCAACGGTTTCTTTTCCCACTCTTGTGTCACTAATGTCACTAGCGAAATCAATTGAATTTTTTTCAAAATTTACGTGGTCCGTTAACAACTGTGGCCTATGTTTATAATATTATTTTTTATATCATTTCATTATTTATTTGCAGGGTGATTTTGATTAAGCATTTTAAATATATTTAGTATATGTACGAAAGTATGTATTTTATTTTAACAAACTGGGTGCAGGTATTGCTAAACAAGGATATACAAAATTATTTTAAAAAATCGTATGTCAATTCAAAAGACTTGGCAAAAATCTGTGTCTATTATAAAATATTATTTAGGGGATTAGGAGACAGTTTTTGACAGGGTTAGATTTGGACACCTTAACAAAGAATAATGATAATTCTTATCGTAACTTCCTGCATTATTTACAACATTTTTTTGCAAATGCCTGGCAGACGAAGGTTCCGGGATGCTACGTGCGAAAGACACACCAGGTCCTGTTATTTTTAATATTAAAATAATGCTTAGGCGGATTGAGGTAAAAAAATATTCAAACAACATTTATTAATAATGCGTAAGCCTTTTTAGCTTATGTCGTGATTGAGGAGATGGATTTTGGAAATAAATTTGAATGTTACAAAATATCTGAAATTACGGGTGTTTTTTAGGTGCCAAAGATGTCCAAAATGACTTTAGAGGAGTCGTGAGGACCGTTTATTCAGATAGGGCTGGCTTTTTTTTGAACTTAATGGCCGATCAAAGATGTCCCCTTTCCCCTAAACACGAAGAGTTACAACATAACACATTTCTCTTCTCTGTTCATTGACACCTCCACACGTGCAATTTCACATTTCGATTTGTATTTCTTTGTTTTGTGTACTCTATATATATATTTTTTTTCTTTTTATATCTGTACCTTGGCGAGCATGCACTTCTAATGTTTGCGATATGTGAGGCTGGATGGCAATACAGGGCACATTTAATGTGTTCGCAGGTTTGATCCAAGTGGAAAGTGGCACCAGCTATGAATTTGGCATAATGGGATTGGCTTGCAAGCGGGAAATACTTCAAGTGGGCGATCCGGTAACTTTCCAGGCGGACGTCGAGGGCCGCGCCGCCAATATCGTGCCCGTTAGGAAGAAGCGCCGCGCGGTCGTGGACGCCATTAAAGGTGGACTTGATATATACAGTACGCAATAACTCATTACATCTGACTAGCTTGTAGACGCTTCTGTACTATCCTCGTTTGCTTTACAAGTTTTAATGTAACATGGCTATGTTTACTAGCCACACGAGTGCAAGTTAAAACGCTTTGTCTTGTGAGTGTTTGTGTCTCGCTGTCTTAAATCCTAAATCCTTAGACAATTATGCCAATGTTTCTTCCTGGCGGCGGAAATAGTTCCTGCGCCGGTGCTAATAGTTTCATTATTGTAGTTTGTTCATATTTTAATTACATATAAAAATATACAACATTAAAATTTTGAGATGCTGCACATTATACGTATTGCGTGTATGCTTTAAATGATGGTGTGTAACTTTAATTTTGGTTAACGGTAGCCAACGTAATATTTGTTATGCCTTAATTGCCTTTAAATTATGTGAAACTACTAAAATATATTTACAGTTTGACAGTAGAGATTGCACAAAAATATTTCCACATATAAATTATGCATGTTTAGTGTAACATTAGTTTTTTTTCTCTATGATGATATCTGTTGTTCATCTGTAAGATATTTTCTGTTTATGTGATGTAGTAATTTGTATAAGACATGTTTTGTTGAATGTTGTATATAGTTATGTAGTTGTTATTATATTTTCGTGTACATATTTGTTTGGGACAGTTGTAAAAGTTTTTTATTTACTATGACTTATTTCTTACTCTCCGCTCAAAACACATTTGAAAAGTGGCTATCAATAGATTGACTTTATTATGCCAGATGGGGGATAATTAAAGGGTAATGTGATAAAGAAATGTTAAGCTTTTTGGGACTCAAATGAAACAATTGAAATCGATATCCGAATTGGATTTTACTGAGTTTCTTAGATATTACAGTTTGCTTAAGATATATATTGCTTAATTTTTTTAATTTGTAAAATATATCGAATTGCTATCTGTTATCTTGACGGTCTCGTTGGTCGTGTCAGTTGCAAGCGCAACTGTCGATTGCAAGGTCTTGGGTTCAAATCCTGGACTCTAATACTATTGGACTTTTGTAACTTTAATTTTCTAGTAGTGGTTCGGAGACATATGGCAATAGACACGCCACCTATTCCACAATGGGACGTGAATGTAACTGGTCAAACTTGGGAGTGTACTACACTCCTCTGTCTACCTCTTTGGGGATTGCAGGCGTGATATAAAAGTGTTGGTATCATCAAGTGAGTGATTGACCACGCTGTGACGTGTCCGTGCAGGTGGTTTCGGCTTTCTGAACATCGAGGGCGAAGAGTCGCGCCGGCTGTTCTTCCACATGTCGGAGGTGCGCGGCAACCACGCGGATCTGCAGCCCGGCGACCAGGTGGAGTTCGTGCTGCTCACCAACCCGCGCAACGGCAAGTCCTCCGCCTGCAATGTCGTCAAGATTGGGTACGTTTTGTACATTAAACGTTCAGAGAGCTCCCGACACATCAACACCCAACCAAGATCCGCATCTTTTCTACATTAAACGTTCAGCGAGCTCCCGACACATCAACACCCAACCAAGATCCGCATCTTTTGTACATTAAACGTTCAACGAGCTCCTCACATATCAACACCCGACCACCCTGAATTGGTTGATGCACTTTCGCCCTCCGACCCGTTGCAGTAATGACGTTAAAAGGGTTTCTAATAGTATCTGGATGTTATTTGCGGAGGCTCGAGTGACTTTGGGTTGATACTATGCTGATGATGAACTGCAAAAGTTTGTTTGTTTGTACAAATTCCATGTAGTAAAAATTTTAGTTCTCGATTACATAATGGACTTAAGGTATTTGTATGTCTTGTGTGACTCAACTTAATGAAAGCAGTTGTAGGCTATTTTCGGCAGTAAGGTTACTAAGATAATTACGTAACATTTTACTCCTCGTCACTAAAATTGTCATTGACGATTTACTAAACTTGGGCACTTTCATAATTTATCTTAGATTCATAATTTTCTTTGTATCTGTTTGTTTCCATTTTTCACTTACACATAAAGTTAGATTGATAGAGTCCGCTTATTAAAGATAACACCGTGGTTTTATGTCTTTCTATGTCGCCAAATGTGTTTTGTATTGTTTTTTTACTATATAGTCTTCGGTGTATGTACGCAGAAGGATGATTGTAGTGTGCTGTATTTGGAGTGTTGTTTCGTGCTCGTAGATCTTGTTAGTCGGTTAATTATAAATAGTGTGTCGACTTCTAGGAGCAAGGTGAAGACTCGCATGGAGAGGCCGGAGCGGCTGCTGGCGCGGCTGCGCACCATGTCGCTGGAGGAGGCGGGCGCGCCGCGCGTCGTCGTCACGCGCACGCCGCGCGGGCCCGACGGCAGCCGCGGCTTCCGCCCGCGCCGCCCCATCGCAGGTCGCCGCCCACTACTTACCACTCACTCGTTCTCTCAATCACTCATTCGTATCCACATTCTCTCAATCAAATCAAACAAGGGTACAATCAAGTTGCTACAAATTGCATAATTCATAGGTTCACTGAGTTATGCCTATTAATGCAAAATCACATACTCAAACCCTTAATCAGACAATCATTCATTCACTCATTCATTACATCACTCACTTATTCATTCATTCCATCGCTCACTCATTCATTCCATCACTCATTTATGCATTCCATCACTCACTTATTCATTCGATCCCTCACTTATTCAATCCATCATTCACTCATTCATTCCATCACTCACTTATTCCTTCCATCACTCATTCACTAGGTAAACTCTCTAGTAAGTCATAGATATGTAAGAAAATTTATTACTATGCAATTAACAGAAGCATTGTTGTTGTCAACCTACGGATTAGACATATTCAATATATGTTTTATACTATTCTATTATACATATATTCCCAACTTTATAATGGCCATATTATGAATTGTGTAACTTATATAATAAATGACTTAAAGGTTTCCGTTTAATTTAATTTCAGAACTACTGGCAGAGTGAGAATATCCCTGACCTGAGACCACAAGACCTGCGCCGCACGCTCGTGTACCGCGATATAGGTCAAACATCTTAGGTTCGATTTATACATTCAAAGAAAGGGTAAACTACACTAATTTTGGCATCCTTCGTTCAACAAAAGCATTTTTATTACACTCTATATTATGATAGACTTTAAATCCTCTATGACGCCTTCCTTTAAAATGCTTATATTTATGCAACCTATTCTTCTTTGTATATATGAATCGATTGACTTTGTAGCTTAAATGGATTTCAAGAATAATTATGCTTTTGTATGTTACGTTCATGTATGTTAGGCTTACAAATTACCAATTAAATTCTCTTGAATAGTAGAATTAAATTGTTTTCCCTGTGTATTGTGCGATATTGTATTCATTGTATTGTCACTATATTAGAATTAAATTGTTTGGAACACTTTGTCCCACCTATAAATGTAACTTTATTGTAATAATAATAGGCGTTTTCAACTTGATAAATTCATAGTTGTTAAACATTGTGATCTTGAAAGTGTTAAGCATTGTAGCATTGCAATTCTCATGTATAACGTAATTAACCGTAATGATTAAGATACGTATGTATGTATATATGTACGTATATATACCAGCTGCTGCATAGTATTTTATATTTCATCATCGGTCTGTATGTAGAGAAACTTTGAAATTTCATATGAGTTTCTGCTAGAGGCCTGTATTCGGTGTTCATTAGAAAATTAGTGATGTTTATCATGTGTTCTATAAAAACCTTATCCGTCACACATATTACTTGTCCGTTCCCAAGCCAAATATAAATGATATATAAAAATGTTTAATGGAGAATGCATGTTGTTCGATCAGAATATCCGCTGTGTGTCAATCATCATGTCAATCAATTGTGTAGTTTACCCAACGTCATTGTATTCGTGAGAGACTGACTTGTTCTCTTTTCTTTAGCAGCATTTGGAAAATTGTTTTTGTTATTTGACTATACTATTACGTCTCCGTAAGCAGTGCTATGACACTTGTCAGAGCCGAATAACACAATACACCGCCGATCTAGCTTATAAATAATACACACAAGCTATGAACATATCAATATTGATCGGACTGTTTTTAGTCTTTAGTAAACATTTTGTTTTTTTTAAGAGGTTCTTTTTCGCATACATACGTTGATCAAAATTCCGTCTAGTATATATAAATATATACATATATGTATCCCAAAGCGACGGCATTGGTTTGCCAGTTTCAGTTGCGATGTTTATGGGTGGCACATAACAAATGAAATGAAGTTTCTCATGGATCTCGCGGCAAATTGATATTTTCGTGACATTTTCGCGCCCGGTTCTATATACGTAAACGCGTAAATAACTTTTCATGTTCCAAATGTATGTAAATATCATATAGTCTCGTAAGTGTAACGTGTAAAATATCTTATATTCAAATATTTATTCGTGTCCGTCGACCATCGCTGGATGTAGCCGACATGAGAATTTCATAAACATTTAGATGTCTATATTGGTAGTGTTTTGTCGTTGGTTCTTATAAAGAATAGGGTGTAGTGGATGTACGTAATCTGCTTCTCGTCTGTCTATCGCTATATCGCGAGAATACGCAGCTCTAGTTGTGAATCGAACCACATTGCGGAATATATTTTTGTTTACGAAATGTTTTTAATGATGTAATAAATAGATCTCTATGCGGAAAATTCTGTGATTGTCGAAATTTCATGTGCAATAAATTGTAATGGATAAAAACTAAACATAGACCAATTAAGGCGTCGCTAGTCTGTTATTGTTAATATTCACCGAAGCCAGTCTCGATTGTTCGCCCTTCATCTGGTATGTGTCGCCAGCAGCGCCTCTCGCCACGGCGGCGAACCTCGTATGTAAACGATTGAACAAATTTTTACTGTTTAGCTCTTATTAAAAAGATGAAATGAATTAAAGCATCTATATAACGATGCTATAGTGAACTGTAAAGGAACCAAAGACTGAAAAAAAATATTTATTGCAATAATATTGGTATTAGATTATTTTAATTAACGATATTTTAATCATTGAAGGGGTGGTATGAGACCATAGTTTTCACTAAACATTTTCCTACAACGACCTCTGATAGATAGACGCTCCGCAAGCGCGGCAGGTAGGAGGCAGCACCGTCGCGCGCGTAGAGGGCGCCACAGTTATTCGTTAGGGAGTCTAAAGCGGGAGCAATTATAATTATTATTGTAATAGGACAGTGTCAGCACTTGGTGTTTTGTTGTTGGCAACACTATCGTCTCAATGTGTTCAGGGAGCCGATGCGATAACAGACTGATGCACAAAGTCGATAAAAGGTTCAAGTTTTCAAAGGGGACAGCCGGAAGAGGTGCCGCTGCTGCAAGAGGGATGGCGTCCCTTAGTCGCACTCGTAACTTAACAATTGACTACATCGAAGTTTAATTATTGTTTCCAATCACCTTCATTACTTCACTGTGTTACATTTCAAAGAAAAGGAACGTAGTGAGTTCTCGACTGTTGACTCTTATGGCTGTTATCTATTATGCTATTCGTGATGTACAATAGTTTGTAATAATATAGCGTAGTTTCTAGATACTAATCGTGGTACGGTGTTTGTCAAATGCACTTAAAATCTCATTCGAACACAACACGTGATATGTAACATGTGAGTGAGCATATCTCTCTTTCTAGCTTCTGGCACAATTTGAAATGAAATATGAAATGATTTTAATTAATATATTATATTATACGGCAATACCGTATTGAGCTTTGATGTTTATCATGTGCTTAATGGACTGTAATTGTTTATATGCTAAATATTTCTGATGTTCTAAAATTGCCTTATGAATACATAGATAAAGTGTAGCGTTAGTGAATGTATTGTCATAGCATACCTTTAAAATTCAAAGCAATAGCATATTATACAAGTGTGTCACAATCATTTATAACAATTTATTAGGTCTAATGTATAAATAATAACTGTTTTGTGACGTCTAGATGTTGTTAGAATATTTTCGTACTCCCCTGTATGCATGTTCTGTCGACTAGAGCGAACTGCCTATCCTGTTAGTATATTGAGTGCATCTATACTGTTACGTTATAGGTGGGACCAGAGTCACGAGACGTGAATTATCCTGTAAAATACTTTATTATAAAATGAACGTTATTAAGACAAATATGGCAATGTTGCTGAGTGATGTGTTCTCGTTCACTCGACTGGGTGAACGATTGCATCGAATGTTGGCGAACGTACGCCAACACATTCAATGTCTAGAAGTTTTCTGTTTTAATATTTATCCTGGTATTTTGTCTGTAATGTATGTATAAGCTTTGAGTGTGACTACTTGTGACCCAGTAATTGAATTTACTGTCGATGTATTAAATCACAATTTTTGTGTGACGAGTAGTTGAAAGATTATGATTATTTCCAAAGAAAAATATGGGCAATTTTGAACAAATCTTTATATGCTTTACGTTATAAAACGAAATTATATAATTTGCCATATCATCATATACATAAATATCTAATATGTAGGCACATTTAGCCATTTATTAGTAATAACAGTTTGTTATAAAGAAAATATTGGTGTTGTAGCGTATATATTTAAGCCCCGGGTCGTTTCGGGTGTATGCACGATTATCTACTAGTCTTTATTATGCGCTCGGTGACTATACCTATGCATATTTTAGAATTATCTGGAAATTATAAAGTAATATTGAAATCTGAATGTTATAATTACTGCGGGATATTAAACGCGACGCTACGATTTAAAGTTGTACGTATATACTCTTGATTCGTTCCATTATTGGTGAAGGTTCGAAGGGAGAATGCCCATTATACGGTTTGTTTTCATTAAAATAGGCGGTGTCGTTATGATTTCGCTTATTGCCTTGTACGGACGTGATACCAGGACCTCTCGATAGGCAATCGCGCTTGCAACCAACACGATCAATGAAGCAGTCAGTTTTTTTCTAATATATATATATTTTGTCGCCTGGACACGGGTCTCCTCTCAGAATGTGAGGGTTAAGTTTGGTTTAACATTTATTAAATACAAATCAACATTTTTAGTCCACAATGGTTAATTCGCTAATCATAACGGCTCTGCCACATTTTACTATTTCCATAAGCGTGTTTCGAATTTTCTTGACAAACGTCCATGGGCATTCTACTCAGTTGTAAGAGCCTCTTATGCCTGCAGCAGTACAGCATAGAACACTATCACGCCTCACTGAAGGTGGTTAGGAATTTGGTGAACCATTTAATATGACCCTTTCAGTGCCTAAAAGAACCTCTCTATGCTAATAATAAATTATGCAGAACATGTTAAATGATGTACGAAGCCTCTCGATTTATTAACAATTACAAACTTTGGAATAATCGTAAGCGTTTATTTTTATTTTAGTTTGTCTATTGTATTCTTAAGATGAGTTGTCTATGCCAAATGTTTATATCCCTGTACTTTTTGAAAATTGTGATTAAACTTATGTACACTGTATTGTTCGATTTGTACTGAGTGTCCCTGTTGCTGCGGCGCGCTGGCCAGCAGGCGCCATTGTTGTCCAGCACTTTCATGTTAACCTCGTGCATGATATAATACTCTAAATCACCTGTTAGGTTGTCATTTTGCGGTTGGCATCACAAGGCGAGGCGGGTGAGCTCTACGGTGACCACTATCGTTGTACGTGACTGGATAAATCCTACTGCGAGGATATCTAGATCCGCTGAGTGTTGCCATGCCAAGTCATATATTTATAGCTACACAAGTCATGCAATTAAGTACACTAAACATATTCTAATAAATTGTGATTATACTGTATAATGCGCTCTCTTATTTACTGTGTGCTCCAGGATATTTGAGCTCATACGTACCCTTTTAATTTGTTTTATATATTGATCCTAAAAAAATTAGTTTTAGAATCCTATCCTACATCCATTTTAATGCTTGTACAAAATAGTAATTTTGACAATATTCTTACATTAGAATCCATCTAAGAATTAGTCTAGTATAATAAGTTTTAGATTTTTGCAATTCATAGGTACATTAATATTTTATTTTATGCATGGATAAATACAAGGGGAACAAAATAAAAAAGATTATTTATAAAATGCTTTATTTTAAAAATATATAATTGACATTTAAGGAGAGAATTACAATAAATCCATTTAGTTATATAATAATTGATAAAAAAACAATTATATATTTAAAACAAAATCTGTTTTGATAAAAAAAAATTCGAATAATACATACTTTCGAGCACCCTTTTTCATTCTGATTTAATTCGTTTATCATATTTTAAATTTGACAAATTTTATATCCAGGTTGCCTATGAAATAAGTCAGTTTGAACTAAACAAACACATTTCTTATAAAACTAATGATGAACTATTTATGACACTGCTTTTTTTTGTACACTGGCATTCTTGCTAATAAGCTCTTTGTATTGTTAGGGATATACCTAGACAGACTACAAAGGAAAGTCTATTGACTCTTACTTTTTTATCGTATTAAAAATATATTTTTATTACCAAGTGACATCTAAAAATAATGGCAGACATTTTATATATTTTTTTAATTTTATTAACAACTTCCCAATGCTCACACGTGCAATGAATGTGTAACTCAAAGTATAATGGGATAATTATAGATTACTTATTAGTTTTCTTGTATGGATACCTTTCGTACATTTCGTCACACGACAGGTTTACGAAGCGGTTTTCGTGGTCGAAATGTTCCCACTGTCTTATAGCGTTGTGCAGGTTGGAGCCAGGACTCGCGGTATCTCGCAGGTCTTTGGCGCCCACCACCCTGTAGTCCGGTCTTAAGTACCCCAGCCTGACGCCTTCCTCCAACAACATCAGGGTCCTGTTCAACTGGGCTTCGGTAACCGTCGAGTGTCTAATTATATCCTCTCGATAATCACCTAATGAGATAAATAACAGGCTTTAGTGGATAATATGCGTAGCCACGTCACTGATAGAGGATAAAAACATGATTATGCAGGAAAAGAAATTTGATATGCACATATAAATTTATTATAAGAATCCATGCTAAAGCCATGCCATCCATTTTAAATACATATAGTTATTTTAAGAAAATCTCGGTATATGTCAATTTTCTGGTTTGCGTTTCTAATTAAATGACTCGTTGATCCAACTTGGAAAAAACATTGAGGATTCCATTAAGATTTAATGTTCCTGCTAATATAAGTAATACATAGCAATAGTGTATTGTTTTAAATATTAGAATTTCTACCACGGAATATACATGGACATTGTGTTCAATACGTGCAGGGCACTTCCTTGCGTCGTTCCCTGTTACTGTAAGAGTGAAACAGAGTTCGTTTTACCTAAATACGATAGCAGTTGTATCCCTTTACAAGTTTAAATCTTTGTTTGAAACTTATTCTTACCTATAAATCCGATGCCCAGGGAACAGCGGTTGTACGATCGAGTGTGGGCGCCCACCATACCCCACCCGCAGCCATCATACACACGACCATCGTTTCCGATTATGAAGTTATAACTGATGGAAATAATTGAGAAAATACATTTAGATGATCCATGGTCATATCTACGAATAAACACCTATTGAATACATTGGATATCAATGTATGAACATTTCTTATACTGACAATTATGTATAAACATAATTCAATATTACAGAAACAGGGAACTGAATAAACAAATGTTCAAATTAAATAGGTCAAGGTAAGCAAGCAAGGTAATTAAATAGGTGACGCTCGATGTGTTGCCAATCCTGACTTTTAAATTTGGACGCTTAGTGTACCAGTGTGCATTTCATATTAATCATCCATGACAAATCAACCTTAAATTGCTTAAAGGTTAACGAAATATTTACGCGTTCCTTTTCCTGAAATGAAAACTTTATAAAATATTTTACCACATTAGCAATTAATAGACTCGGCCTTTTTATACCTATAATACCCAATGTTTTATCATCATCATCAGCCTATTCCCATCCACTGCTGGACATAGGCTTCCCCAAGAGCACGCCACTGAACTCTGAACTCGATCTTCAGCCCTTAGTATTCAACCGCTGCCAGCCACTTTGTGCATATCGTCACTCCAGCTAGCCGGAGCGCATCCTACGCTACGTGTGCCGCGACGTGGTCTCCACTCCAGAACACGACTAATCCAGCGGTTATCGGTTATGTTTGAATTTTAGTTAAATCAGACTAAATACGTACGGTATATCGTATAAGTGATATTTGATGAACCAAGATTGTAAATTGCGCAACTCTGCAGCACAGAGGATGAATCGGTTGCACTCGTTGCTTACGGAGTGGTTGATAATAACCAGCATAAGCGGCTCAAACTCATCGACGACGACTTCGTGACTGAAATTCTGCGCCAGCCACATGTCACGGGAAATTCTCCACTCATGTGGAGCTAGAAAGCAAAGTTAAAAACGTTAAAGTTAATAAATAAGTACACTATAATACTACAAGCATTATTGCTAATCTACTTTAGGCGTATTCGTTTATTTATTTTACTTTAATTAAAACGGATTAACCAATTACATTAATTGAAGACCGCACTATCATACATCACGTTCGCAGAATCTCAGACATGCCGACAAAGTATCCCTCCATTCATCCGCAAACAAATCACATTCAGGGTGTCGGTCCAGGAATGTGTTAAGCGCGGTTAGGACTCGGAGGAGCGGCGACTTGGCATGCGTGACTGCGCGCCGGCGGGACTGAAAACAGTCTGTGCTTGCAACATCTACGATAGTTGTATGGGGCATAAAATCAACACAACTCGTTACTTAAATCAGGAGCATCTATTTTACCATGAATTTTTTTGCACGCTGCAATAATTCGACAGTATTTTCTGCGGACTTCCAATGAGTTGAAGTTTAAAGACCCTAGTAGAAATTCAGTAAGATATAAGTAGGGGTAATAGTCATAAATTCGCTTATATACATATCTAAGGAAGGCCTTTTGAACCAGTTCTAGCAACAGCGAGTACCTATGTGCTTTCATGCGGATTCCAAATGCATGCACTATATTTAAGTTTAGCTCGAACCAGTGCATTAACTATTGAGTGTGGTGAAATGTATTACTTAAAACAAAATTAATTTGGGTATGTGCCTGGTATATGGCAATAGGCTCACCACATACTCCATAATGGATCTAAACGTAGCTGGTGAAACGTGGGAGTGTAGTACTTACACTCCTCTGCCTACCTCTTCGGGGATTAAAGGCTTACGGGTAGTGCGAAATAATTGAAATCGACGCGTAACAAAATGTTGTGTCTGTGTATTAGTAGGAGAACTGGTTGACATTTTTGTGTATGTATTTGAGGCATTCTGAAACTTTGTGAGATATCCTAGGACAGAAATACAGAACAGGCTAGAGGGTAACGGTCATTTAACTACCCTTCAATTATAAAATATCGAAATATTTTTATTGCAAAAAATGTCTTTGAGGCAACTTGTAATTTTTATTAAATTATTTGGATACCTGTGAGTGATATTCGTGGTGTTGGCTGTTTATTGAGGCAAGCTAAGATAATAACGTTCTTACCTCTGTCGATGATCTCCGTCGCCTGAGCCGCTTGGATAGTAAAATACACTATGAGTGATATGCAGACTATTAACACTATGAGAGCAACGGCACATGCTAATCTTTCTGTTCTAGAACTGTTCTTCACTATTTCCCAAATATACTTCGGTAGCGGTAGATCTGAAAAATATCACCGTCATAACATACTTTCGCGTATCTCCTGATCGTAATTTTGATATTATCCTCCTTTTATTAGACGACATTGGGTCTACTCTCTTTCAAAAGGATACATACTACCTGTCTATAAATTATTCTTTATAAGAAGAAAGTTTCTGTAACCTTTTATATGTATCTCGAAATTGAAATGTTCATTAAATAAATAAAATATTGTTTCACATGTTGATACGTCCACATATTATCATCATATTATAATAAGTATTCGTCATTATGCGTTATTCAAAGCTTTTAATTAAGTAAACAAGGCATTTAAATAAATGCTGACGTAGTTGCGTTTCAGAAGTGGGCGGGACCTTACCTGCCGCATCTGGGGAGATTTCCTCGTAGAACAAATTCCAATGAGGCGGTGTAACACAGGTTAACTTTTGAAAATACTAGAGCGGGTTGATAGGTACTTAGCCTAGCTATTGAAAATTTTGTCATAGCGACGGAGAAACAGGTCGAAACCCTGTGTAATTTTTATTATTAGATAAGGTTTTTGTAAATAAAAGCGTTTTGGAAACTCACCAAAGTTTGGAAAGTCAATCTCCAATAAACTGTTTAACATTGTATTATAATTCTCAGCTCATTGTATTTTTTATATTATAATCTTAACACCTGTTCATTGTAACTGGTGTAACGTGGGAGCGTAGTGAGTATTGTGAGAGGGATACTTCTCTGCATATCTCTTCAAGAAGATACAGGCATGATGTTACAAATATATTTAAAAGCAAATCTTGAACAAAGCATTGTTTAAACGTCTATTTGGTAGGTCCAACATGAGGTTGTGTACAAATAATAAAACATTTTTTTACAAAAGAAATAGGTAATTATATCTCATCTATTTTAATTGTTGATGAACACACCTGGTAGTATAGAATATGCGTTATGACCTGTATGTTCTTAAACAACTAGTTCTAGGAGAGAGTATGTACTGGGAATAAATCTTCTGCAACTTAATTGAATTAGGCATATAATTCTTAGAAAACGACTCCACACATTTTACATATTAAAACTATTACTTATATTTGAAAAATCGTTTTACCTCACGAATTACACATACTCATTATATTAACATACACTTTACTTTTCTGCACTCACATAAACACTTGCAATTTGTTCTCGTATCCAACTGACGTTTAAAAACTTGTCCAATTGATTTTAATGTTCGTTTTGCCATAATATCTTAAACTATATAGTTTGAGTATATATTACTCAGAAACAAATTGACTATAGCATATTAACG
>DVPF01000023.1:0-14172 GCA_018239045.1 Yanguna cosyra | reverse complement strand
ATTAAGTCTCCTCTTATAAACTTAACATTACCCCGCTAAACGTAAGTTTTTGTATGGGCATGTACATATGTATATGTACATTGTATGTTCCATAATCGTATAGTTAATATACAGTATCCGAATACCCCAGCGTTAATTATTATGATATTCGCGAATAAATAATGACGCTCTCACCGCGATGAAAGTTGCTGTGTTCGATGAAACTCGATTAATAAGAATGTTGAGACTAACATTTTGTTCTTACCCACACGTATTACAACGATTTTGATACGGGCTAGATAGAACTGTGATGCAATTTTAGTGTTCCGTACACTTCACACGGTCAGCGGATAAAAGTCGTTTAAGTATATTTATATATCAAAAAATATTAAATGTCGGAATAGGATAATCTGAATGAAGTGTTACAACCGTTGTAGGGAAACATTCTTAGACTCTGGGCGCTTTAAGCGGTACCAATACCATATATCTGTGTGTATACATTATGATATAATTGTAGAAATATCAGAGATGTCGTATACGAAAATATTAGATATTACTAATATAGGCAACTCTAACACTACTCTTTTGTGCATACATACATATCTTCATGCCAAGTCTCTCACGGGTTGGGCAGGGAGCATCGATTGTCGAATATCTCTATCGTGGTATCCTATTATAACGTCGCAGGGCTTATGCTACGTTTTATTGTGTATTTGCTTAAGTGTATGACGTGCAGTTATCAGAGGAGGACCTGCCTATTTGTTTTTGGGTGTACTGCAGACCCGTTTTATGTCTCTACTAAAATGCACCATTATAAGAAAATATTAACTTCAAACGGATCTATAAGTCGCTATCAGTACGAAACGATTGAGGTTGTTGAACTTTTTTGTAGAGTTTCAGGTTTGTGAGATCAATTACAATAACTGGTTATATTAGTTAACGATCGTCTACTAGGAGTTTTATGAAATTGAGCGGTCCAAAATATTTGCTAACAAAATGTTCTTGACACAAACGAATAAGCTTCACGAGATATTCTATGGTTGTAAAAACCTTTCAAATGGACACAAACGTCTATTTAAATTTGCACTACATGAAAATCTTACATTTTTTTGAGCCGCCATATTTTGGTTTTAAATACGTCCTATTTTGTATGTAGAGGCGACAAGTATAGATATTGAACTTGGGTGCAAGTCGGAAATCGAAATAAGAAGATCAAGGCAAACGCTCCTTTTTCTAATCAAACAGAAATAATACCTATTGCTATGTTCGATTTACATTATTAAGAATAGAGGACAAAATATTTCTGTATGCACATGTAAAGTTAAACTCGTCACACGTAGTAATTCTTACACACATTGAACATACACATGGAACCTGCCAGCCGGTTGTCTTCTAGGTTATTTTGTGCAAATAGTACAATACAATGTAACTTTCATACTTGTATACAAAATCAGTTCTCATCGATCGTGTCGGCGTTCATTCAAAACAAAGTGAAAAAAGATGAATCGGTGTTTCGCATGAGAGGAGCAATTTGGTCGGTATTCAAATAGTTAATGATGGATCTGTCGAAGCCGGTGTGCGTGAGCGAGAGCTGTGTGTGTGCTTAGACAGCTACGCGCATATCATGGATCGAAGGAATTCTACGTGAATGCAATGCACCTCTACTCGCCGTTAACACTACATTGTAGTTTGATGATGTTAATTGTATTATAAAACAATCGATTATTTATATTTGATATTCGGCGAACATTATTGGCGATTATTAATTTTAAAAATGTAAGTCAGAGTAACAAAATCTAATTATAACTAAAAAACGTAACATCAGGCCTGCTATCTTCGAAGAGGTTGGTAGAGGAGTGTCGTACACTTACACTGGAAAATCCTAAATATTAATTATTTATTCCATTGTATTACCAGGAGTCAATTTTGGTATATGTGCGTTTATAGTATGGTTTAACTGTTATTAGTATATTTATAAAATAAATCTTAATTGAAAAAATACAATCTTGATTGTTTTTTTCGTGAAATCTTTATTGCCTGATTGTGAATAAATAATGGATATACTCAAAAGTACGATTAACAGCATCTATGCATATTTTAATAGTTTGTATTCGGTGATGCAACTCTGTTAATTGCCTATCATTTTCTTTTTATTTCTGTTTATTACAACGAAAGGAGAGAATCGATTCATTTTGAAGTTGGTTGAAGTGGAACTAATCTTAACATCCATTACTTTATGTCCGACGATTACACCTCTGAGTTATGTTTCTGCGCAGTTAGTATTATGAAACGTTTTCAATGTAAAAGTCGTGGTAACGGTTACGATTAATGAGCAAAAGTAAACCCTGTTATAACCTTAATCTTACTTAGACAGAGGTATAAATTTAACATCCTAACGGGTCCATTAAAGTTCATAGGAAGAAAATAGCACACGCACTTTAGGGTAACTATACATTTGTTCGTTTAAATTCACCTTACTCCAATATGGCTTAATATCAATACCAGTAACATTCTAGTTGTTTAGATTTCAATATTATTATCTAGAACTCTGGAGATTGAATCCCGACATCCACTTTTACGTTATGGAACTATATGTATTTTTGAAATGAAATGTTACTCTGCATTTTTTATAATTTTTCATTGTGTTTTCTATGGCGTATAAAGTCTATCTATCCGCTCTTGGCTAGTGCGGTATACTTCGAATTTTTAGCGGAGACCCTAGTCGGATAGAACGATGATGAAAAGGAATACTGTTCATAACAATGATGAATATACCTGTATTCAAAATTAAATAAAAGCACTATTTGACAGTTCTTACACAATGTCATTTACCAATTAAAATTTGTAAGAAATAAACGGCAAGTAGATATAAACGAAATTTCCTTCCTTAAAATATTTTGTTGTAGAAAACGAGAACGGTAGTTGAATTATCATAATATTATATACTGTTATGTCACCTGCGTGTTTGAGGAAT
This sequence comes from Yanguna cosyra, assembly GCA_018239045.1. NCBI lineage: Eukaryota > Metazoa > Arthropoda > Insecta > Lepidoptera > Hesperiidae > Yanguna > Yanguna cosyra. Next base: position 11,219 of record DVPF01000023.1, on the reverse strand, counting down.
TAGTGTACAAGATGCACGTTAGATCTTTAGGAATAGACAGAGGAACTCGGTGCCCTCTGCCTACACCGTAAGGGACTTGGCGAAAAGATATATTAATAAAATATGATAAGCAGTATTGATTTTTGATTAGCCATGATTCCTACTGAAATGAACTAATTATTGCAAAAATTCTGATCTGGCGTAAAGGATCCGATGAAATGTAGAGCCTCCTTCGGCAATTAGAACTGAGCGCGGGTTGAGTTCCTCGTCGGGGCGAGAGGCGGGAGTTGGGTACAATTCGTAATAGAAGAGCCGACTGCTCTACGTTATTATCCATTCAAAGCCGACAGATAGCAAGATATGGTCTTTTATATAATATCTCTACGAGCCCGCATAGCCCGCTGCAGTCCCGTATTCTGTCTGTAATTTTATAATGACGTTACATTTGCGTTAGAAAATAGATGTCCAATTAAAAGTGAAGCAGCTCTACCATTCGACGATGGCATTATTACCCCTAGTAATGACAACTGTGCGAGATTTTACGAGTACTTGCACGTGTTCCGTCTCGTTTTCTGCGATTATTTCTGCGTAGTTTTGTATCTATTTGTGTTTGGATAATTTCTTTCGTGTGGGGTATTTTTTGTTGTTAACTGTACGACAATTCGGACAGACTGAGTCCCCGCATCAAGAGCTACTTGGTTTGAAGAGGTACTATTCATAGAAGGACACTCCTCAAATGAGTGTCCTTCAATGAATAGTAGTACAATATTCTTATTCAACGGATGACAGTTCTTTCGCGTAGTTAGCAACACTATCATTTGCTGACGTTACAGATATCATTACTTTATTTTGACGCGTGTACTGTAGTTAAGTTTAGATTCTAAGCTGACTTTTCCCAAAAATGCCAGTATAAAACATGATTTTGTTTTGTCTATGACACAGGTACCGACTTGTATGTGATACATTTACGATTGAGAAGGACTTTGAGAAGTTTATCTTTTTATTTGTATATTAATAATGTTTACAGATTTACTTTAAACTTAATAGTCGATAATGCTAATGTTCATTACGGTTATGTTTATAAGTAACTTTTCTTCTTGGCACTTAAGCATCGATTAAGTTAATCATGTAAAGGTATGCAATCGTGATCGTTCAGTGATGTTTCATGTGATATAACACTTTAATATAATAATTTAATAATAGAATTGAAATTATACTTAAGCTCAAAACTGGTATCCAGCAGAAAGATGTCTAAGTCGTAGTTATTATGGATACAGCGGTGAAGACAATTTGCATCTATGCAGTCTGTATCTTCATATCTATAGGATCTGGATTTACATCTCAATCCTAATATCGCGAGATTCAGGTATTCGGTCTATCCACCAGTATACACAATGTAGTATAATTGGTCATTACTACATTAAACCTAAAATTATGCCTGTAATCTCCGAAGAGGTAGGCAGAGGAGTGCAGTATATACTGTAAGGATAGAGATATTTGGCGCTCAGTGCTCTCTGCCTACCCCGTGAGGAATCTGGCATGATGATATGTATGTATACACCCACGTTTCACCAATTACGTTAACGTCTCATTATGAGTAGGTGGTGAGTCCATTGCCATACACCGGGCACAAATCCAGACTCCAAGCCACTACTATAAATTACTACAAGAAAATCAAAGTAAGAAAAATCCAATAGTACCCGACGCGGGATTTGAACCCAGGACCTCTCTTTCGCAAGTTGCGCTTGCAACCAACCCGACCAACGATACAGTCACGAGTAACTTTACAAGATATTTATACTAAATATATGTGTAGTTCGTTATATAAAACGTTCCATTGCGAATGTTGAATGCCCACCTGTGCTTCCTAGCACCACGCCTCCCCGTAAGCTCGTCGGCAACGTGTTGGCTGATGCGCAATATGTTGCTTATACTGTAATAGTACTGTGGTCGCTATTGTTTCAACTCCTCTGTCGAATACTGTATCGAAGTACGATAAGCTATTATTTGGACTATTTCATTAATTAGATATTTGAAGATACGTAATAATGTGCCATAAATGAAATAATTAATTATACCTAATAAGTTTGTTGATGCAACGATTTGTGTGTATAGAACATGAACAACAGTCGATGGATATCAATAGACATATAATATTCCGCGAAAAGTATATTAATGTCCTGTATTTTTTTATTTAATTTGCCATGAACTCTCCACTATCGTAAAATTAAGAAATCGTTGAGGTTTCAGCGAATAACAAAGCTAACGCGTAATATTCATTTCCGAGCTTTAACGCGGCAATTTCGCAGCGGATGAGGGATTGAAACGTGTTACAAACGAACCCTTGTAATGCCAGTCCACCTTCTGTTCGCTCGTTACTGCATATTGCGTGTTTCGCTTGCATTAGATTATGTCCGTGCTGAGGTAATTTGCAAGCTGCTGCCTTTTTGCTAGTCGGTGAGCAAATTCTACCGCCTCTGCAGCTCTGATTCATTATTAACGTGCGCTTACGATCTCAGCGGTAATAGCCTTTTTGTAAACTGTAATTTTGGATGTTCATTTAAAATTTATGAATGTAGAAGAAGCATCTAAAATATAGTACTATTATGGTCCTACTGTTTTCTGTCTACCCCGTAAGGGACCTGGCGTGATAATAATACCCACTGTTCCTCTATTAGAGCTATGTTTCTTTTTGATTTGTAAAATACTCCCGTGTCTAACATATGATGTATCCGAACGAATTTTTCGGACAACGTTTAGTTTTTTGCTAGCTTCTCGAATTTGTCGTTTATTTCTAAAACCTTAAAGTCAGTAGCTAGTGGGTATTGGCTGGTTACGTCGCTTGAGAGATTGTTAAGATTCATATTCTCTGAAAAAAGGTACCGAAACGGGATTCTGTAATTCCAGGACTTTAGACTAAGAGCAATTTGATGATAGTTTCCCGTGTAAGAGTTCAATGAGCATGCCTGGTTAGAACACATTCAGAGCGCGGAGAGAGCTTTTGCGTTATTAAGGAGAACCTTCAGTAACACTACATATAAACTTTCAAGATATTTTGAAAGATTTATTCCTCGAAATGAAAAAAAATGTAAGATCCTATATAAAGAAATTAACTTTGGGATTTTGAGTTTATGAAAACTTTTGTGACTACATTATATTGATTTTGTTTATAGTATCCATTGCAAATTTTAACCGCCACTGAATTACTCATATATACCAGTAAAAAATTGTCTAACGATAAGAACAAAGAAGCAAAAGTATAATAAGTATATTATGTCTTTGCTTACATTGTCCATTTGAAATTGATAAACCACAAACTACAAAAAAGGACATTGTAAAAAAGGGCAAATGGGTCTGCTGGAGTCGGTTAGCTATCTCACACCCACAGCTGTCAGGTCGGGGATAAAATACGATCATAACCGGACATAAATCTCGTTTAGTATCTACCGATAGTTTGCAGATAGTGATTATTAGTTCAGCTGTCGGCCGCGCCGATCGATCCGCGTCCGGCGCTCTCGGCTCGGTGCCGGCAACCATTTCTTTGCACTCTCGTCCGATTTTATGAAACGCCGTAAACTAGTCCGTTTTGTGACACTAGTAACGAATTAACCATTCAATTACGATAATACATAGTTATTGAGTCAATTCACTACATCATTGCACGAGTTCTCTGGTTTTGGGTTTTTCCATCTATCTATCGGTTTTGGAGATCCACTGCTGAACGCAGGCCTCCTACAGATGACGTCACTCCACCCAATCCTAGACTTTTGAAAATAGCTCTTTTTATAGGTCGTTTGACCACCAGTTACTGGGCTTGATTTAAATGTTTATTTCTTTGGTGTTTATGTCGTTTTTTGTTTATCCATAGTACCAAAATATATATAGAATCCGTATGTGGAGATAAATATTTAAATTACATCAAATATTCCCAGCTTATATCATTATTCAAGTTTAGAGAGTAGTCTTACACCGCACCGAGAAGTTTGATGTACAACGTTGTTTGGAAAACATAATAATAACATACAAAGTCCAATAATAGTATTTACATAAGGAAAATATTATTAATATTCTGATCATTTCACTATGTTACGTATCTTTAATCTGCCTGCCACCGTTACTTGTCAAATCGCTGGTCATCAGAAATTTCGGTTGCGGTACTATTGAAGATTTAATCTGCCACAATAAATCCTCTTAACTCAATACCAATAATAGCCTGAATCATTCTTTGCCGTCCGGATTATTTCGAGTCACGTTCCTTAATAACATAATTAAAAGAGTTGGCTGTGATTAAAATAAAAAAATACTTATAGCTCTATCACTTTGCAATATTCTGCACTGTCGTTCCCTGTTTCGATGGATGAGGCGGTATTTATCGATATGTTTCATGTATGGAACGACCCAACCTATTTTAAGGCTTGAGGAATAACATGGACAGTGTTACTACTTTTAGGTGTATTTTAATGATTAACTTATTTAAGACCGGATCTCAGGTAAGGCTGGCATGTCACTTTGCTGTCTAGTATAAAAATATCCATGTCAGTGGCATGCACCAGTGTTACAATGTTGCATCGGTGGTGTGGGACGGTGTGTTATAGAAACGTAGAAACCATCTCAGCACGCTTTCGTCTGACATCGTGTGACATTGGTACCGTCTGTATGCGACAAGTATTAACATAGTGTTACGATCCTTCTTAATTTGATTAATATTGAGAAATATTATGTCAACTTTTGAGACTGACTTTATGTCTATTTGTGATCACTTTTCCTGGTTACTGTTTTTTTTTTAATTTAGTCTACGTAATGCATAGAAAATATTACAATTATTGTTTTCCTCTATTTGAAAACATGACTTCCAATAAAAGGAAGTTAGATAACATTGTGACTCGCAGTGAAATCAACAGGATGTCGTTTTGATAATAAAACACTTTCCGGTTAATTATCTATTTCCGCGTGATTAATTAATGTATGATATGTGTTGTTTAGTAAATTGGCGAATTAATCACCGGACCTGTTTAGCTACATATATATGTATAATTAAGAGAGAGAAGGCGTTTTAAACTCTACAACGCAGTTATTTACGCTACTCGGAGCTCGCTTTGTTTGTAACTTTGGATTGACTGCTTTTTGGTACAATGATTTGAAGTTCTTACTCTTGTTATTCAGTTGGTGGCTAGATGGTATCAAAGGAGTTCATTAAGAGAATGTTTTCTTGCAAAATGACGCGTAAACAGCTTGTTTTCAATATGTGTCAATACTAGCCATGTTAAATATTTTTTTGCTGTTTATTTTTATACAACATGTAAACGATGCATTTGGAGGTGCTTCTTCCTAAGTCAATGTCCTTAGCAAGATTAGATAACAATTTTGAACATCGTGACTAGAGAGGGAGATAGATGAATAAAATAACGATAATGTAACATTTAAATTCATTTAAATGTATATAATACTAATTTGATATTTAAAGTATATGTTAATATTTAAAATTAATTTAATATAAAAAACATTATGAAATATTATAAAATATATAAAATTATTTAATATTATTCTTTACATGCTACTGATTTAATTCGTGTTGAGATAGATACAAAAACAATTTTATAAAATTGTGTTTCTAAGACAGTATTAATATGATAATAAACGAGGTTTTTTTTCGTAATTAAAATAATATAAAACTACACCGATTTTATGCTTCGTATGTAAGCTTTTCTATGTATTCTGTATACCTATACAATCAGTACTTGACCCTTAAATGCGATGTGACGTGGAATAAGAATTGAATTACGAAAAGATTAACATCAAGTGAATCTGTAGATGGTTGTATGAAAAGTGAAACGTAGAATGAATATGCAATTGACTACTTGTATTAAGTAAGTTTGATGCAACTTGATGGATAAATAAAAAGCAAATATTATCAAATGTTAATATAAATATATCGCAATCAAAGTAGCTGTTACCGAGTACCTACTTACAAAGTGTCTCTTCCGTTTTACTCTTTAACTTTTTTCGTTGTAGCTGTACTTTACCGTGGGAGTGTGGAGGCTTGCTATGATTGTTCGTAATTACGGTTTTTATATCTGAACTGTAAATAGTACATCTTTTGCGACCTTATTTCTATAGACATAAGAACGTCCGATGACATCTCATGAGATGAGGAGCACACGATTACAATGCAAGTCGTAATTTTAGATTTTCTGCCTCTAATTTCAACGAATTTATTAACGTTTAATTATTTCGAGCCAACTTGTTGCATTTTAATTTTATTTCATATATTTTCTGTGACTGATTACAGACGAAATAATTTTAGAGCTTAAGTGGTTCTTTTATGTGTTTAGAACAAAAATAGCGTCGGTGTTATTTATTATTGATTACTTTGATTTCATTATCTAGGCTAGTGAGAACGTTAAAGCAGAACATGCAAAGAAAGATGAAATAAAAGTCCGCCTTGATAGTTAGTGTAGATCAAAACGTGCGCAATGTTACACGGTGTATCGACAGCCGTGGTTCTCGGTAAAACTCTTACGCCGCCCGCGATAAATTCACAAGCTTTAATTATAAAATTGTCTCTGTAAAAAACGTTAAAAGTATAAAAAATAGCCGCACTCGCAAAAAAGCGAGACGCGTAGGCTTGCACCTGCCAATGGGCTGTCCAGATACGCCGTTTATATTTAGAAACCACTTTATTTAACTCACCGCCAAGCTTAAAGCTCCCGATAAAAAGTTCAACTTAGTGCACTTGTGGTGCATCGTTTATTAAGAACCATTTACTTTTCTTCACGATTGTATCAATCGGCCGCATGCCCAGCGTCTGCGCTGGACCACATATTGAAAAAAAGGAAATAAATGAAAAGACGAAAAAAACGCGGTCATCGCTCATGCTAAAAATAGTGCTTGAATTTAAGATATTCAACTACGCGTGTGCATACATAACTAAAGGAAAAGAACATTGTATTTTACAGTCACAATCTCGTGCTAATTGGCAGAAAGCAGCAAATTTAAACACTGCATGTATACACGTATATGGTACAGACCATTCATGTTTATGTCTGGCTTGTACTAGAGAGGCGGATGAAAAAATAGGGATTTTTTGTTTTAAGATTCCTCAACGTACGTTATCAGAAATTTTGAGTTAACAGAGGAGATAGTACTCGGTGCCTCGAGACGAGGTTCAGTACTCCGTCGGCAAGCGAGGAGCGCGCGCGCTCGAACACCCGTTGAACTCTTTTGTAAGAAGTATATCGAGTGTTCGGACATTATCATTTTGAAGAATTATTTATAATAATAACATTGTTTTAGCTAGTGATAGGTATTTGTATGACAGTTTAATATGTGAGTAGTGATTGTTTCAGTGGTTTCCGGTTTTGATTGTGTGACATTTAAGCTCCCATTGAAATAAAGTTCAAGGAACAATTGGATGGGTAAGAAAATTTTGTTGATTAGGTTTATATTTAGAAAACTATGCAGTGTAATAAAATTCAATGAGCACAATCAATGTAAAAATAAATTACTCATCCTCAATGTACAAAAACTAAATTTCGCTACATTTTTGGAAAGTTTTTTATGATCTACATTTTTGAGATTTCGTGTTTTGTAATCATTACATGTATGTTACCAACTACGATTCACTTACATAAGAATAAAATAACATTTCAAGTTTATTTAATTACAATTATTTAATTACATTTTCTTTAATTACATACATATATCGTTAGTGAATTTCTACTTACATCTTTATAATTTGTTATTCAGTTTTGTAACTTTAAACTTATGTTCTATCATTTGGATTAAATTGAATGGATATTATGATAGTCCTAAGATGGACGGATAGATGGGCAGAATTGAAACGAGTATAATACTAGTATTAATATGCCTGCCAGGTAGATAACCGGATGTTACTTGCAGCCATCCTATCTTTTGCAAATTTTTCCTTACCTTTTTCAAAGAGGCGTCTCAGATAACAATTTACTTGGAAGAAAATAATATTGTTTTCACATGGAAATATATATCGTTATATATTATTTACATGTATCTAGTATTAGATCCTACAATAAAAATGATATTTGAATAATGCAAATGAGGTACAACGCAGCTAAATACTCATTAAATTGAAAAGTAACGTAAAAACTTGAAATGGACTGACTACAAATAAAAAAGTACTGTGCCAAATAATTAGGAAACATTATTCCGATAATTTTGCTCTATGGTAAAAAATATTTTTCAGATGAATGAATTATCTCGGCTTTGCGCTAGTTGGTAAATAGGTGCCTAAACAATACATACTTACGTACTAAGGAAACAATGTAATACAATTATCATAAACTACAATTGATTCGCATCCGTGTATCCTCCTACGAAACCAGAACAATCAATTTGCTAAATATATGAAAAAAAGTTAAGTATATTTATACCTTCTTTTTACACCATACAATTGATAAATACGTTTGAAAGCTATCTGGTATAAAATGGTCAATAGACATTAATTTGTTGGACAACAAGCCTGATATTACTAAAGAATAGATTGAAACTTACCCAAGATTAAACGCGTTGTGGCACTAGAATACTGAGTTGCTAAGTCTCGTATTGGAAGAAGTATCTGTCTACCTCCTAACAATGTAAACTTGTGGACTTCCCAAAGGACATGAGTACGAGTATGTATTATTTTCACATATGATACCTTGATAGTAAGACTACAGATGTGAATAATCTTTTCACCTAGTTTTATGGTAAGTGCACCTTATAATAATAATATTATTACTGTGATATTATGACATCAATTCCATCATGGAGAAAGCAGGGAGCACCGTCTGCCAAATATATCTATTCTTACAGAACCAATGTGTTCATCATTATTATTATAATATTAAATGTAGATAATGAAACGAAAATAAATTAACATTTACTAAAGAGACATTCGCGATCACATATCGTATAATTAACAAGTGTTCATGCAAATTTGGTGGACCCGTTTTTAATCAGCATCCGAGACGAGACCCTCGCAATGAATTCCATTCGAAAGCGAACGACTCGCCCGCTCTCTGGAATCTCAAAGCCTGTCCGACCGGCCCGGACTAGGGTGACTTTATATAAGCTTTTTACTGGATTGTCCAGATCGAATGATCGCTATCATCTCAATTAATTTTTATTAGTAATATAGAATTTCATGTATATTAAAAACAAGCCAGAACAGAACCAGTATTTATGTTTGGAGCTTATTGTAAAGACAAATTATAAAATTTAGTAAGAAGAGGAGTGTAGTACACTCCCAGGCTTTAGTTACGTTACGTATCACCAATCCAGACTCCAGACTACACATTTCAAGTACGAAAAACCCGATAATATATGATCCGGGGATTGAAACCAGGACTCACTCGACCAATGAGGTAGTCGAAATTTTGAATGTACGTAGACAGTTTTCAATACAGAGTATTTTACAATGTTGGTAAATGAACATAATATTCCTAATAAAAACAATAAAATTATTATGCAAAATGCAATATATTTTTATTTTTGTGCCATTGTAATAAAATAGTTTAGTTATAAAAGCAAAATAAACAAGTTCATCCATATTAAAATACTTTAATCATAATAGGAAAACAAACAAGTTCAATCCATATTAAAGAAAATTAATGTCATCATTTCATGTTCCGCAACTTGTTTATTTTGTCGTAAAGAACAATTAAATATGTCCTGTTCAAGCATTGTACTTGGCAACTCTATTCTGGAGTAGCGGCGAGACGCGGGGGGCTACCATCTTTAAATGGACCCTGTTGGCAGTCGTAATGTTAAAACCACTACGAAGGAATTAATACTGAATGGATTCTGAGAGGTCACGCGATCTGGCTACGTAAAAAGCTCGCTCGAGTTGCGTCTACAGTAATAAAAGATAAATGCTAAGCTGAGACGTAAACGTTTTAATTCAAATTTCGGCAGTTGAATTGACTTTTTTACACGAAAGGCGAAGTGCATAATGCATAATAGTTTAGGGGCTGATTTTATTTATACAAAACTGGTTTCGTGTAATAAAAAAATTGATTCGACATGTACCTTTTTATAATATACTAAGAGCGGGTTCGGACATGGTAACACAATAATTAGAAGTATCTATTGAGTCAGAAGAATCTTTTGTAATTTTTTAAATTTCGTCATATACATCGTTGAAAATTTGCATAAAAGACTAACTTCTTTTGGCATTAGTATTGTTTAGTGCTCCTAGTCGTCATCAAGATTTTTATCATTTCTTTGTCGGACACAAATTTTGTATAAAATTGAGAAGAATGAAGTTCATAGTGTGCCACGGTGTCCAGCCGTGGTTTGGTACTATTCTAATGACTCGGAGAATAGCATGGACAACTTAGAGACTAGTCGTAACTTCAATGTTATTCAATGCAATTAAAAATAATGTGTATTTATAAACATATTTAATTTACGCAATTTAAACAAATTATATATAAAATAATAGTGTGTGCCCCATCACAGATCTCCAAAGTGGGGGAGAAGATCCAAATTTAGATTGTCACAAGCATTTATTGCACTTAATCTTATTCATTTACTTTCACTAAGCGATATGCTTATAACTACTGTGTTGATATTAAAGTGTGATTACTTATTAAACGTCATTTCAACTCGTTCAACAATATTATAATATCTGTGATCGTTTTATTTATTTATTTAGTACATCGGTTAAAAATGGTTTAGTGAAACTTGCGTACGAAAAGTTTTTTGCCGTGTTCTCTCAAAAAGTGGCCGTTAAGCGACAAATTGCCTATTAAAATGTTTACACAATGCGCGTCGCGGCGGCCCTACAAGAGGAGACGCTCACGTAGATTTCACCGCTTTCAAGTGTTAAAGAACGTTAACTTCCTCCAATCTATAATTACTCGTAGCGGATTTACATGCGTTTGATTAATCATTCCTGGTTTATATCGGAAAGAGAAACCTGTTTGTCTGTGTAAATTGCCAGGTAATCGCTGACACTCAAGCAGGTTTTCCTAGTATAAACAATAATAGACGTTATTAGTCATTTATCCTAGCGTGTGTATTCCACTTACTTCTTCGTAATTAATATCCTTCGGATATACAATCATTATGTAACAATTGTTGAGTGAGATGCATGTAAAATAATTAAATGTTAGTTCACTCATTTATTCTAAAGGTATTCATTTGTCGCTTAACACGGCAACTTAAGAACACGGCAAAAAACTTTTCGTATACAAGTTTCACTAAACCATTTTTAACCGATGTAC
>DVPF01000022.1:0-14193 GCA_018239045.1 Yanguna cosyra | reverse complement strand
TACATACAACCCTAAATTTTTACCCTTTTATCACCAACCCCTATTTTTTAATAGTCATTTTAGTAATTTAATCATTTCTAATCCCGCTCGATAACTGACCAATTATCAAGGTTTCGTGCCTAACGCACTATTGACAAACAAAGCAAGTAGTGTTTCCGGTGATTACCGACTCTAAGATAAATGTGGAAACCTAAACAAAGTGGCTAAAGAATTAGCGTCATAATACAATGTTCAAAATGACAGAGCTAACCTAACCTGGCGTCTATGTTCTGGCGTTCTGACGTTTTCAGTGTAATTTTCAAGTAAACTTATTAAACATTTGCTGGGCCATAATTATTTATTTCCTATTTTATCAATCTCAATATATAAAATCAAGCTATATTTGTTTTTATACAATCTGAAATGGTAAGAGATCTATAGGTTTTGGAAAAAAAAAAGTCTTGACAAGGCGGCACGGAGTTCGCTGGGTCAGCTAGTGTACGTATAATAAAAATAAACTATGATAATAAAACTGAATCTTTAATCAAAAACTCAATAGGAACTTACATAAAAAGAAATAATAATATTTTAGGCAAAACATCTGTAATTTTGTATTAATGTGATTTCTGAGCTTGCATTTTCTTCACGAGTTCGGCTATCCTAGGACTAATATTGTTACTCAAAGCAACACGCAAATCATCACTCACTTTCAAACGATTTCTCGCCTTGTTTTTAATTACCAACAAAGCCGAAAATCCTTGTTCACATAAATACGTTGTTGAGAAAACCATAAAATAGCGCAATGCGATTTCTCGAAGTTTAGAATAAGAAATTGCTTTTTTACACCAAAACGACTCAAGTGAGTTCGATTCGAAAGCATCCTTACAGTTTCTGTCATTTTGCAATTCAATGAGTTCTTCCTGGATTCCTTCAGTAACTTCACCAGCATCCGTGTTAAAAGGGTTACGAATCAGTTTCTGATCAACTTTAGCTTCCTCGGTATATTCAGGGAAGTAACGATTAAATTCATCAATCAACATTTCTAAATGAGTTTTGATGTTTTCTTGTATATTTGTTTTACTAAGGTCATACTTTTTGTTTTCCACAAGAGTTTTTAACGTCGCAAACGCAGAATAATTATTTTCTTCAATTTTACGTAACCATAACTGAAGTTTGCAAACAAAAGCGCGAAGTTTATCTTCAAAAATGAATATATTTGCAACGTTTTCTAATTGTTTATTTCCGGAACCTTGCAGTTGCATATTCAATTTATTTAAGTGTGAGAAAATATCCACAAGATAAGCCAATTCCATGTGACATTCCGTATTAGTGAACTGTTTCCACAAATCATTAATTTTTTTATCAACTAGGAAAATCTCAACCTCTGCTCTCAGTTCAAATAATCTTCCCAACATATTACCTTTCGATAGCCATCGAACTTCTGTGTGAAAGAGAAGTGCCTCATAATCAGAGTCCATTTCAGTGCACATTTTTTTAAAAAGACGTGTATTTAAGGCGCTGCTTTTGATAACATTTACAACTTTTATGGCCATTTGCAGTGTATCGTTAAGGCATCCAGGAAGAGTCTTAGAAGCTAACGCCTGGCGATGTATGATACAGTGCGTAGTTATAACCTTAGGATTTTTCTGTTTTACCAACGTCGCCAGCCCAGAACGTGATCCCAACATTGCCGGAGCACCATCAGTACAGAGGGCAACGAGTTTACTCCACATAAGATTATGTTTCTCAAAATATTCCGATATTGAGTTCATGACGTCGATTCCTTTTGATGTTGTTTCCAGTTCACGTGAAATCAATAATTCCTCTTTAATTAAGTTGTCGTCTAAAAAGCGAACAAATACAAGTAGTTGACAACAATTCGAAATGTCGGTCGATTCATCACACTGCAAAGCGAAAAATGGCGACTTTTTGATTTTTGAAACAAGTTGCTCCTCTATGTCATTTGACATAAGTTCAATTCGAACTTTGACCGTGTTATTGGACAGAGGTATATCTTGTATTTTTTTCTTTGCCTCTAATCCCAAAACTTCTTCGACAGCTTTGATCAAACATGGTTTTACGAGTGTTTCTCCGATTGTGTGAGGTTTTTTAGATTGGGCTATTAATTTAGAAATCTCAAATGATGCTACTAATGATTTTTCCGATGTTGCAAATCTCGTACCACTAGACCCGAGTTTCATTTTTTTTAGGTTCTCTAATTTTCCTTCAAAAAATTCTAGCGGACGGCTAGACAAATTTGGATGTACCGTTTCCAAGTGGCGTTTTAATTTCGCTGGTTTCAACGCATCATTTGCGAGAACGGTTGCGCATATAACGCACTGTGGTTTTATCTCTCCGTTACTTTCGATTGAGGTAAATCCAAATTTTATATAACTATTGTCATATTTTCTCTTAGGTGCCATGTTCTGAAAATGAGATACAAAAAATTAAATCCAATACAAACCAAGAAATTAAAAGCGTAAGTTTGGGTATTATAATATGGTCGTGTCAGCTAGCATAATTAAAAAAAAATATTTTTGAAATAATATCCAAAGTAGTTTTAGTTTACAAACAATATATCGTCGCTTAAGTTCTAACACCGCGGAAGTAATTTATTGACCAAAACACGTCGTTCTGGCAGAAATTGTTTTGTTACTCTCTGATGATAACTCAGCAGCGAGCTCGGAAGACGTTTTTTTCCTATTTTTTAAGGACTCTCTCACTAATTTCCGATCTTCCCGGTTACTGATGATACGTTTGCGCCCAGTTCTAGGCCTATCCCCATGCGTACCGGTAGCGGCGAATCGCTCAATTGCAAGTTGGACCGCTCGGCGCGAACACTTAACAGTTCTGGATATTTGAACTCGGGATTTCCCTTGTTCATGTAAAAGTTGAATTTTCACCCGTTTTTCAAGAGGCAGTTCGGGTTTTTTAAGCATTTTGTATCAAAATTAATGCCACTCAACACGAAAAAATCCAAGAGGTGCGCTAGATCACGGTATGTGTACTTACATAACGACGCGAAATAGTGAACTGAAATAAATATTGAAAATTACATAAGGGATACCTTGCTTTGCAACAGATGTTTTATTGGCCCTAAGTAGGTACGCTATTGTTTTAAATACCGTCTAATTCATATTTAAACATAACGTATTGTTAACTATTGCAAAACATATGGGGGTTGCGCACCTGCAAAACATATGGGGGTGCTCCAAACTTTTGGCCAAGGCTGTAGCTCCCTGAGGTTCATATATAGTTTCAGAGGCAACAACTCGTGGTATATGAATAGTACAATAATGCCATTATATAATACTGGATTCGAAGATAACCCCACATTAGGACCTTGGAATAACAGTAACGGTGGTACCAATTCGAACAGAACCACCAGCGATCCGTCTGAGTGGAGTCCTAATAAAGTTTTCCGAAGGTAACGGTCTAGCAAATCGAAGATCGATAAATTATACTAGAAGAGTATATTTTTGTCGTTATACGTGTGGTCGTCCAGCATAGCGTATATCTTGCTTTCAAAAGATTGTGACGTCAATACGACCTTTCAACAGAAAATCATCATCAAATCACCATAACGTCGTGATTGTCGTATGTTCTGAAACATTATCTGTCACTCTAAACGTAACTCTTTTCTTTCAAAAGCAGGCGGCCGAATAACAATACTAACTGGAGACAGCCCCATGTTCGCGATGAAAATGACGAATGGCGCACATTGGAACATCAAAGAAACCGACCGCCGGTGGATAAGTGGGGTTGGAAAATATCATATATAAAATTATAATCACAGAATAGCTTTTATGTTTACGTACCGAAAAATGAATACATATATTTAGTGTTTTACAGTGTCAACTGTCTACTTTTAGATCGTGAATGGGGGGAACGGCCAAATCCAGAAAGACAACAATCCTGGAGTTCCAATCGCCGGGCATGGGTTGGCGGCGAGGCCCAAAATAACGATGATAATTTGCCTGAATGGTATATTATCTATCATTTCAATTATTGGTAAAAGTTGAAAAAAAGTACACTTTGTGTAACTATAATCTGTATTGTAGGGCTGTCGATAACGCAGAAGCCGGCGCTGGATCGTTCGATTCATCAGGAGCGTTCCATGGCTATAGTCATGATGATACGAATCTTCCAAAGAATCAAGAAACAGCATTCCGTAAGGCTATAAGATATCTTTTTTTTTCTTTCTTCACGTGGTTAATCATGTAAAGTATTATAATATTATATTATGAATTGTGATTGCTTGAAGAAAATAATTCCAGCGTTGGCACGGTCTCAAACACACGGGAGCTTTGGGCATTCTAAAATCACAGACGAAGGTTCAGATGAATGGTGGGCTTCAGAGAAAGCTAAGAAAATATCGGCGAATAAATTTGACACTGATGATCCGAAGTTCATAAAGGTGAAGAACATTGAATTTTGATTTGACCGTAATATCAAACCTACATCATTTGTATGTCTAAATTAAAGCCAGACTTTTCCGTTAAAAAGTTGAAATTAGAATAGGATGAGAAAAGTACATCAAAGTCATGTACACATTACCGTCGTCCTGTTACAAATGTGACGCAAAAATATTTGGTTGTTTTTATTTTGTAGGCTGGTTCGGCTGGATCCAGCGAAGGCACCAACTTGAATTCCAAGCAAGGCACTAATAGAGATGAAGGTTTATATGATGATATAACAGGAAAAGAGGATAAATCTGAATCACCGGAAGGCATCGTGTCTAGTAGTGATGATGCAATTCAGAGAAACATCTTTGCAAATCAATTCCAAGAGAGCAAAGCTTTTGATGTCCTTATGAGGTCAGAAATTGATTTGACGGATTCCATTGAAGAAAGCGGCAACCGATACCAGTCCGTGTTACTGACACCTGAACACAGCATGCGTCAACAACATCAACATCTAGTCGTCTGCGGCATGGAACCAGCAGTCAGACAGCATCGTAATTCTGGTCTGCTCCAAATGCTTCACGTTATGAATCCTACTGAGAAGTAAGTCTTGAATATAGCGTTGTACGTTAATACGGTAATAATCCTAATTCTTAAATAAAATTTTCTATTTAATCTGTTCATACAGTGAATCTCGTGACACATCAGATGATAATCTTGTGGATAAAATATTTGACATGAGTCTGGAAGATACCAAATTGCAAAATCCTATGATAGTCCCGATGCACCCATCCATGAACCCAGGAGTACCAAACCAAATGGCTAATCCCAATCTACCGCTTCAATTCGGAACTCAAGCGATATCAAGCCACAGTATATCTATGAAAGGAGCACCTACATTGCATTTGCCCGGGCCTCAAGGACCGTTGCAACCAATACAGAGTGTTGGAATACCGAACCCAATGAATGCTCAAATCCAGAATGTCGGGGTGCATAATTCAGCTCTGAATTCTTCACTGGGATTAAATATACCGAGTAATACCGGACTAGTGATGCCTATGCAAGCCCTTCCTCCTCAAGTAATACCCAATCCTGGAATTCAAGCACGTTTAGGCTATCAGCCTGGCGGGGGACTGCCGATAATACCCAACGCCAATGTGGCTAATGCTTCCCTGTTTATGGGGCCTAATAATCAACCGGTAAGACATTAAATGAAGATTGCACCATATTGAACAATTTGTTGATAATTTAGATAATGTGTTATTGAGTACGCATATTTTTTTAGCCAATACCATCCAACGAGATGCAGCTACCTAATCCCAATGCCCAAAACAACATGTATCAAATGCATTCGTTGCAGCACTCTGCATCCCAGGGGCCATTCGGTTCCATTTATAATATACCGCAGGGTCCGCCACCGATTACTCCAGATTCCAATCTAGTTGACGCATGGTACTATGAGGATCCGGAGGTAACTTTAACTTCTGAACTTAAAAATTATAATGTGTTATTTGGTATCCCCTCCTGTTCACATACGCTAATAATTTGTTTCTTTTTGTAGAAAGTCATCCAGGGACCTTTCTCTTCCAAGGAGATGTACAACTGGTACAGGGCGGGCTTCTTCAGCTCCAGCCTGATGGTGCGCCGGGCATGCGAAGCCCACATGCGTCCTCTCGGAACCTACGGTCCGGTCGTGCCGTTCATTCAACTGGTATGTCACTTTTTTAACCACCACGGAGACTTTGCTTCTAGGTGCGATCCGAAGAACATATGGACACATACAATCATTAAATTACTCGTTTTAATTATTGTGTAATACATCTTGTATTTAACGGGTGGTCACGATACGTGTAAAAATAAATGAATGTAAATAACAATCCTATTGTATGTAAAGACAATGAATGCCGAGTTGCGTGATGCTAGAACAAAGGGCTACAATAAAACACGTTACACATGGGGTAGATGGAGCTATATCAGTCATTAGTGCTTATTAACATTTTCACCAGCCACTCTCGTTAGATACGAAATGTATACTTTACGCATTGATATCCATATAAAATCATTACATACATATGCATAAATGCAGTCACTATTGGTCTAAAACTAATATTAAAACTGCTACACAACTAATGCTATTATACAATGCTTTTATTTATCACATGCGAGGAAAGGGAATCCTAGCTTTAATTAATAGACTACATACAAGCACTTTAATGAACGAGGCCACTAGATCAATCGATATTTGAAGACAGATTTGTCTCTGAGAATATTACGTGTAAATGAGTAAATAAACATCCGGTGCTATTTTTTGTGTCTAACAACACATCTGTGTGTGCAAGGTTTATGTTTGTGTGGTTTGTGTGAACATCATTTCATACAAATATATTTGCTCAGGATATCGTACCACATTACCCGATGACGGCCTCTTACGACTCGCGCCCTCTGCAAGGGATGGGAGTAGAAGTAAGTTATTTCATGTGATGATAATATGTATGGACGTAGCCAGGGGATGGCGCAATATCGTATGACCAATGAAATTTCCAATTAATGCTGTATCCTGTACTTTAGCATACGGTCTACAACAAAATAATATTTTTGTAATCAAATTTTCATAACCTTGGTCGTTGTATTGAGTGATCATTTTAAACGTCCCCGAAAAGTTTTTAATTCAAAGTATTGAAAATAACATTTTCTATTTAATCAGGTGTGATCTAATTGTAAGTTTTCTTTTCACAAATAATTATAAAGATTATTTAAACTGTTGAATGCTCTACGCTCCTGCCTACCTCTTCGAGTATTACAGTCACCATATTAACTTACATACATACATATCCTCGCGCTAAGTCCCTTACGGGGTAGACAGAGGGCACGAAGTGCCAGTTACCTCTATTCTGTATAAGTTGATATTATATAATAATCATAATATCTAAAATATTAAGTTGCATTTATTTAAATTAATTGGAAATGATACGATTTTGTACGTGGTTTTTATATATGTCCATTCGTTCGTTCGGTGCACTGATACATCTCTCTTTTATTAGTACACACTGGCTACGTCCTCAATTGTACGTTAACTTAGACGCTCGATATTTGCGATCAATTGAAAAGGTATAGTAATTTTCTAATAATTAAACATAATGATGTGCTAACAACTGAATAGGGCACTTACATGGTCAACATTAAACATTGGATACACGCCTTAGATTAGAAAGGGTTACACACACGGATTAGAAAGGGTTGAACGAAGGGTAAAAAAGGTCGCTGTAAGGGTGCAATAAATAAAATATAATTAGACTATAAATACTGCCTCGTTGGTTAAATAGATTAGTGGTGGTAGCAAGCGCGATTGCTCAGCGAGAGGTCTTGGGTACGATCCCCGGGTCCGGTATTTTTGGGTTTTTCCTAATAGTAGCTAAAGACACTAAAGGTACTTAGTGTGGTTGGAAATTCCTAGTAGTAGCTCGGAATTAGGTATTGTGCCCGGTGTGTGGAAATAGGCTCACCCACCATGCCATAGGACGTATAACATGCCAGGGGAAACGTGGGAGGATTATACTCCCATTCTTACACCTTTCGTGAAATATCAGCGTGATGTAATGTTATAATTAGAATACAGTAAATTTTGTTTTTGGTTATTATACTATATATGTGACTATGGGGGTGGAGGCGATATCCTTTTTAGTAGCCGACTACTGGGCAAATAGTGGGCATTAATCACTAATTGAAAAGTAGTTGTTATAATTGTCCGTACTAACGTAATAACAATGCCTTCGACTCTCGAGTAATTTGAATTTGGAGTGTTTAAGATGACGCACAATGTGTAGTTATTTTTGTTTGTTACACGGAATGATTCAGTTATTGTTATTATATTATTCGTGAACATTTTTGTATTATGTTCCGCTTAAGTTCTCATACATAGTGCATGTTTCTGTCATATGAATGTGTATCAGAAAATTTGGGTTAGTTTTGATTGGATAGTGGGGATAGATACAGCATATTGCTCGACTGCATTTTTTATACTTTCGAAAACTTTGCTAGTAATCTTGGAGCTCCGGCCAGCAATCAAACATAATCAAGATCGTAAACGCGAAACACGGCGAACAGGGACTACACACAATATATTGAATATTGACTTTTTCAAAAACCAACTAAACCTTGGTGTTTATAAATTTTGTTTTCCGATCTTCAGACCATAATATTTGATTTTATTTGTGTACTTGTATACATTTAATTTATATTGATTGTATACTGTACCGTACCTTATGTGAATAATGTTTGAATGTGTGTCTGAATGTGTATGTGATTTTTTTCCTTGTTGTACTTAATATCTGTTATGAAACGTTTTGTGATGAATTGTCTGTATATGTCTGTTTGTTAGTATCGTAGCGTTTAAGTAGCTAGCTTTATTTCGTCTGCTCGTATTTTACGCATGCTAATTTTATTTATTATGTCATGAGTATTATTTGCCGTTAGTGTATCGCTTTACATATTAATCTGTGTTTCGCCTTCATTATCATTTGCTACTTACAATGAATGTTGTACTATCCTTGTAAATAATTAAATCATTCATAATTTTTATATCAAAGCACCCCACGTGGAAAATGCTTGCGGAGCTGGCCGTCATCAACCCTAATCCGGTAAATTTAACTTTTTGATTATATCCATCTTGTAAGTTCATACTTTTTTCTTTCACTACCGAAACTGGCCGTTTCATTTTTGTTTCAAAGAAAGCCTGATTAGTTTATAGCACAACGTAATTGCAATTTTATGAAATACACAAAGAAAAGAACTTCGAGTAACTAACAAAGTGGCAAGATCTATTGGTACTTCTTCTTATGTAAGCGGTCACATCAATGTAGTCTTGTGTATGAAACGTCTTATTGATTACCCGATAGTACGGTATCTATTCAGTCGGCTGTGCTGACGTCACACGGGCTTTAACAGGGTAAATCTTTGAGATGCGAGCCGTATGTAATGTCGTCATCTATTAATTCCATAATATTATATCGCTTGAATATGTTTACAAAACTTTAGGTCCCGCCTGTATACGAAGTTATAAGGTGACGCTGTATTAGCCACATTTCTACTACTAATGCTCTTTATTGCTCTTTGGTTTTGGCTAACGTATTGTGACGGCGTGGTGTTACAATTAATAATAATGCATTGAATTTTTCATTTCAAACATAAACATTAAAAGCATAATCATACTGACGCTTTCTACCAGTTCATATATAATTTATAGTGATATTTTTAATCTCAATGAGTACTGGGTTACATACAAGACCTCTAGAACACCTTAAGATTGTGTTTAAGAAAATGTTTTGGATTTTCTGTATGTCACTGGTGTTCGATTCTGTATTATATGGATGATTTCAATGATTTAACTAATGCTTTAACTTTCTAATATTTTGTATACGTATATGACAGATGGATGTTCACATTAACAGTTTATAGTAATTTCACAGTAGTTTTAATTACACCTTTTTGCGAAAATTTGAACAGTCAAAACACAATACAAACAATGTGGTATTAGAATTGAAGTAACAATTTAAACATTTTCAAGCGGTTAATGCAGTGCGCGAAGAGAGTTAAATTAATTCTGTTTGAACAAAAGTTTTAATCTGTTTTGTTTGAAGTGTATAGAATATATTGTGATGTTTCTCATAGGACTCCCTGTGGAGCCAGCCGGCACCGTCCGCCGATTTGATCTGGATGCAGCAAATGAACAGTCGCAACGAGTCGCGCATTAACAGCCTCCCCATGTTCTTCTGGGAGCCGCAGGTAAGGCAAACTGCCTCTCTTCATGAACTTTATTAACATTATACTTTTAGAGTTCTGTTTAAAATTCATAAACGCTGATTAGTATTATTCAGTTCAATTTTTTTATAACATCTGTAGCGAAACTATAGTAGACAAACGTGATCTAATAACCCAAATGTTCTCTAGTAATACATATATTCCATAATTTGAATAGTTTGGAAGTAGATAACTTATTCATTGATTGTATAAAATTGTTTTGTTATATTTTTAATGGGCTGAGATCATAACCGTCTCTATTTTGATAATAATACATATATTCACATGCTACATATTTTAAGCAGATCTCTATTTTATTTTTCTTTCTCTCCTGACGTTATGCAGATAATTACTGATAATAATCAATTTCATATGCTTTTAAATGTTTAAGCGTAAATTATGCTTTGATACACTTACAATTGTATATATAAAAAAACAATTAAAAAATTTGGATTCTTGCATTATAAAAAATACAATTATGTGCTTGAATATATATATTCTTACATCAGATATATGCAATGGACCTGTTAGATATATATGAATGAAATCATAAATGTGAAAAAATGTCTATAATAATAATAGCTTAAATTAATTAACACGCTTTTAGCCAGCGTGGTCTTTAACTTATATTCTTAGGAACCATACTAAACATTCCTTACTCTTCAATGCAGGATTTTTTTTCTATTTTTCATTGTATAAAAAATATGCATTTGCAGTTCTCAATCAATTACTTTCAGGTCCTATTGAATTAATAAACACATTTTTCTAATAATCCAATAATGACTAAATATTCATTACATTATACTCATATGACTTGGTATCAGAGATGTTACTAGACTAGATATAAAGGTTGCTTTAAAGTATAAATATTGAAAAAATTATATTATCTGCATAACGTCCATGATTTTCGCGCGAAATTCGACGGTGCAATTTATTTAAAATTGTGAGACACTTGGCACATTCTGTTTATGAATATATGACATTCAATTCTATTATTAATTCAAGTAATGGTTATAATATTGAATGCATCTGTCGAATTTCGTTTTACAGAATGCCTCTAGTATTTAAAGGAATCATGACGAGTCATAAAACGCACTTTTTTACCTATTAACTAACTTGCCCGTGGCTTTGCTTTAGTGATAATTATCTTTGTGTGCTTAAAGCAATATCTAATAGTTGCAAAAGATACAATTATTTTTATTATGTTAACAAAACGTATAATTTTGAGTTATCGTTATGTTCATTATTTTCTTCAAACTTTTGAGTTTACAATCTTTTAAATAGAGAATACATACGGTACGACATTTTTGATATTGAAATAATCGTTTTATTTAGCTTACTCTTGTTTGTGTGAGTCAAATTCAGTAATTTAAATTTTACCAAATGCCTGTTAACCGATTCATCCGAAACTTGGTATACACCTTTAGTTCTGATGACAATACTATTATGCGTATACAGTATTATTGTAAATCCCGACTAATCGCCGCCACACAATGACGGACACATTCCTTTTCAACCCAGTCGATATGGGTATCAAATGAAATGGCTCGACTAATAGAATACAGTACACCATAATTATTCCAAATCCAAGATGGAGTTGAATAAAGCCAAACAGTTTCCGGCAAACCTCAATTATGAGACTGCTGAATGAAGGAATTTGCTCATTATTTTGTCATGGGCTACCACTGTCCATAGAATATATCGCAGCACTATAGATCACGCACTTGTATGTAACATCGGATTTTTTTGAGGACGGACAAGCTTGCGTGCCACCGAGACGAGTAGTCTTTAGAAGAATTATGTATTGAGGACATATTATAGCAACAGGCTAACAGTAATGAAGCAAGTAAATGAATATTTAGGTCATGAGACATGTGAAGAGACACACAAGACATATGAAGTAACCAAAAGTTTTAAAATAACATAAGTATTTTTTTAAAGAAAAAAACGTAAAATCACGCCTGAAATATCCGAAGAGGTGGGCAGAGTGTAGTACTATATTCCCACGTTTAACCAGTTACCTTAGGTCCCATTATGGAGTAGGTGGTGAGCTTTTTGCCATATCGGGCACATATCCAGACTACGAGCCACTACTAGGAAATCTAAAATCTACTAGAACCCGCCCCGGAAATCCAACTCAGGACCTGTCGATCGGGAGTCGGGCTTGCAACATTTTTAAGTTAAACAATATTTATAAGTTAAGCTTTTTTGTTACAAGACATTTAATAATAATGCAGATAATGTATTGAATGCTAAAAAATAATTAGGTGGATATCAGACATCGCACCATTATCCTCAATCAATCTAAGATATTGATCGGGCCAAGATAAACTCGTGGGACGCGTCGAATTTCCTTCATTTGCAGTCAACCGCTCATATCATTATACGCTTTCAATGCACCTTCTCATTGGACGACTTATGCGGAATGTATGTACAAGTAAATCATTCGCATCTTTACTCAGGTTGCCCTACGCCCCGCGATTTTGTTTTAGTCTGATACACTGATCAGACTAGATTGGTGAAGAGAGTGATATGATGAGTGGTTATCCTGGTACCTCACTAATTATTTTTTTAGTGCATTTTCTGCATTGTTGTTGTATCATTTTTACAAAATCGTTACTGTTAAAACGTTACGTTTTATGTTAGTTATTTTATTAAACAGAATAAGATGTTATAATTTAGATTGCTCGATAGTTTTTTTTATTATTACATGAGAGGCTAGCGTTTGGTCGCGAACTTGCCTGATAGTAAGCGCAGATGTATCCTGAGATGGAGCATGCATGCCTAGAGAAATACTGTTCACCCTTGTTTTGGAGAGTCCTAGGTTATATGTTCGGAAACAGGCTAGCAGAGTGATCCACTCCTTGGCCGTCTGGATAAGAAACGGAACCAAACTGTTTCATCCTGGCAGTAAGAATATGTACCAGATAAGAATACTATCTTGCCGTGCATTTCGATGTTTGATATAGGAAAGGAGCTGGGGAAACTAGGTAGTGTAGTTCCTGAGCGCTCTCTCTGAAATATAGCCTGTACAATACTTCCAGTGTTAGTGAGCTCAGCGTCATTAATAATTTGCCTGGTACATTTCTGAACCGAGTAAAGAGCATCCAGCAAATACTGGGCAAGGTCGTCCCCCAAGTTGCATCAATTCATGGAGTAGGATTAAGTAGGATCAACCTGTGAGCAAACTTGTGATTTACATCACTATCAGTTGCTCAGGCGTTAAGTACTACTTCACTTTGTTTAGAAAATTCAGCTTCTTTGTAGGTGTTTTCGGTTTCTACTCGATAAAGTCATTTAAGTCTTGAATCGTGGAATATCGATACTCAAGTCCTCATGGGCAATATTTAGATTCAGGGGTACACTCCAAAAAGTGGGTGCTAAAAGGAATAGACACGCCTGTATTCTAGAGGTATTGTAAGTTGACCCTGTTCGCCTCGGCACATTTGGAAACGCTCTTATGGCTTTTGTACTTACGCCCCAATACGGCTTAACGATGACACTAGATATCACATTTATTAGACCGTGCGGTGGAAAAATACCTGTCCTGTCTGTAACCGTGCTGACATTAGTTACATTAGAATTTACACAAAACCAATGTTGTGATTGTTATGAAATGTAATTCGAGTGAAATTGTAATGGGCGATAGAGAGCTACGGAATGAAGAGATAGTATCGCGGGGTGATACTGCATGACAGATACAAATTGCCCATTATAGACACTAATGGAATTATGTTTTTGTTGACATTCTAACCACGTGTCGTTCGTTCGGTTATGTGAAAACTAATGATACATAGGACAAAGACAAACATGATTGTGTTTATTTTGAATGGAGGTAGGGAAGAAGCGATAGAAAAAAGTACATAGGGTTTCAAATAAAGTGATTGAATGTTATTTGCGTTGTATTATTATATCTGACTATTATTATGACTGCCTCATTGGTCGTGTTGGTTGCAAGTGCGACTGCCGATCGGGAGGTCCCTGGTTCGATTCCCAGGTCGAACACTACAAAATT
>DVPF01000021.1:0-14388 GCA_018239045.1 Yanguna cosyra | reverse complement strand
TGTCGAGGTGCAGCAATGTAAACACTGCTATCCGAACCACATCGTAACCGCATGTCAGGTGCTGAAGCCATGCGCATCGGAGCGCGCCTCATGCGGTCGCGTGCCAACACTGAATAAAGCTGCATACACTTTACCGCCGAAACCTTACCGAACTGAACCACCCTGTATTCAGTTACTCGTACGTCTGCTTACGCGCGTATAGATCCACGCTACGACCAAAGCTATATTATTAGCTCACGTCAACATATCAATGTTTGCCATATCTTTCAAGTTATTTAGGTACTTATTAAGTGAAAATGTAAAAAGCCCGAACGCTGGACTACATACATCGCAACTATAACTATGTATATTACATCTTCATTACGTAAAACTAGGTCCGAAAATTTTCATAACAATCATAAGTGAAATTATGTAACTTTACTGACCTGTAATCAACTATTTGCTTTACTATGCTTTTGAAATATTGTATTACTTTTCTTTTATTAAATATGTATAACGAGCATGAACATTGCCTGGTGTTATGAGGCACTACAACTTATAGCTGTACCTAACTTGAAAACGACCAGTAGTTATTCTACAATTGGTTCTAGTTGCGTAGCTTCAGCGGATAACTAAACTAGAACCTGGCGTGTGTTAATATATCTTTTAGACTCGCTCTAGAAACCGAAATTGAAGCAGCGACAGAGATAACGGTGGTACTTCTACAAGCGAACCCTCAAATGAAGCTCTATGTAATACTGTAACTAGTAGTAGCATATCACACTAAATACTCAATCTTAATACACTCCGTGAAGTGAAAAGATGTTCTTTTGGGGAAAATATATTTTTATCGACTGTAACCGAAAATCACAATCTCCCCCGAGCAGGCAGGTACGCTTCAAAACGCGTTGTCACGCTTCTCAGAGGTCTAAATATGAACAAAGCAACCGAATCGAACGTAATAAAAATCACTTTAGCATTACACAGCGACAGAAACTGATGTCTATCGGCGTTTGACACACGACGCGGCCGCGATATATGTCGCGAGGGAAACGGCTGAGGCGCCGAACCTACTATTATTTCTATACGACAAAACAAAATTGATCGCTTCGGATCAGCCTTCGCCTTATAGGGCACGGTAATTTGAATACAAAGCTCGTTAGGTAAAATATTTGGTAGGATACACACTGTTAACTATAGGTGTAATGATGATGGCTATTACCTAATATATCGCTGTACAACATCGAGTCAACAGTCAATAACTCTACTCAACATTATTGCCGTGTAATTTAATTACTTAAATTAAACAATATTTTTGTAAGTATTAACTTAAATGCCATATTCAGTAATACAAACCTAAAATTATCCGAGATACGTTTTTCTGTGATACATGAAAGTTGAAATAATTTAGCAGAAATCATTTTTAGCCCTAATTCTTACACTTTTACGCTAAGCGTTGGTTAAAGAAGGTATATAAGTACACATTCGGTGTTTTAAAAATATCTGATAAGGAATGATTAATTAGAGTATTTGAGGCTTTTATAGTATGAAAGCAGATTTGGTAGCAGATTGGAACTGCTGAGTCGTCAATTAGTGGTACTTTCATAAGCCTTATTAATACATTCATTGAGTATAGTTCAAAAGTGATGAAAACTACATCAATCAACATCAACAACACCGCTTAAATCATTCCATCATTGCACACGGGTCTTCAGTCATAATAAGAGGATTTAAAAGTGTACTCAGCCACGCTGGCCCAATGCGGATTGGTTTTCTTAACACGTCTTTGAAAATAAGTATATCTTACTATTTACGATGCTGCACGTAGATGTAATAATAAAACGTGTTATGTAAAGATATAGAATTGTATATACATTTGTATATCGAGTAGAAAAAATGTGAAAGCTCAAATACCCTTGCATTTTGCATCGACGCTTTTAAAGCGAACATTTTTTGAAGCAATCATGCAATGCATGCTCGGCAGACATTTGCAGGTGGCTCGGTATACACCCATACACTTATACGTTCACCGTAGCTACAGCCGCTTAAATTTTATATCAATGCACATTCTATAAACCGTACCTAGCGATGTGTGAAAAATGAAGGAAGAGCATGCGACGAGTAATAACGCACCGTTTCTGACATTTTCGCTTTTCTCTGCTTTTCTTTGAGCAGCTAGACAATTAATATGTACCTTATTATGTGTGTATGTACACTTTGGCATATCACTTCATACGATACCCAAGAAAATAGAATCTTGACGTAGTATCAAAATATTTCATGACCTGCTTTTACGAAGCGATTCAAAAACACTCCGTTTTACGAATAGCAGAGCGGTGTCAAATGTATGTGCACACTGCAATTTATGGAGAAACCAAGGAAAAACACATTTTAAACAGCGCTTATTTTGTATTTTTTTCCGTTATGTGGACCGTGCTTACTTTATCAATATTGTAACGAATTTCACAAATCGATTGCTTGTGTCACTGTGTGTCCGGCCCCAAATAATTCTGTGATATTTGATTATTTTGCAAAAAAAATCATTTTTTATGTTCGTTTATTACGATTATTTTTCCTAGGAAGAGTGGGACACGCGTGTCGACTAATGACGTCGATATCTTCGTGGGGCTAAGTTACACCCCACTTTTTATTATTTCAACTTCAACGCTGATCACAATGCCACGTTTATGGATTTTTTTCATACAATTATTCACTCCCTCCGGTAAGTGTCAAACGGCAAGTGCCAAGGGGTTTTGTAGTCTTAATGGTATAGTTAGTGTTTGTCGAAGGCAGAAAATCTATCGAAACTCACACTATACATACGTTCCTTCAACACTAGACTCTTTAAGCATATTCTTAAAAAAATGTGTTTATTTATGCAGTCTACACTGTGAAAAAAGTGTGAATTTTTGCAATAGAAAAACAATGGTACATAATTAAATGTCTTACACTGTTATACTAAATGTCAATATACATAGGTATATAAACAATTACTTGTGAAAAACAAAGCTGGAACGATCTAACGTAATTATAATACTCATGAGACAGTATCCAGCGCCATTCGCATTTCCCCTTGTTTTTAACAGTATCACTCAAACTAAAAGCGTCTATTCCATCCGTTTAAGTGAGTCCTTAATTGCCTCATAATATCTCTAGCTGCGGAGGCCCGGCCATTTCTCCACAAAACGTATCGTTTTTCTTTCACTTCGTGCGTGGTGTAAAGAAGCGCTCGTTTGTAGTGATGAATGATCCCGTTGACGGGAGACAAGTAATTGGGTGTCGAAGTCTAAAGCTAAAAGCATACACGTGTTGCTGCAGATCGTAACGCCATGTGATAGGGCATTGTTTATGCTTTATCTCGCTACCTGTACACTATACGTTTTCGTTGTAGTGTCGTGTCACCGTAAATATACAAGTATACAGGTGCGTGAAACATTAGCGTGGCGCTTGTAAAAGCCACACTCTCAGATCAGTTGGGCGAATTTATTTATGAATTAAAAAGGACTGGAGTGTAGTCCCTGCGGGTAGGTGGAGTAACGATATACGCAAAGTGGCTGGCAGCGTTGGATGCAAAGAACTGAAGATAGAGCTCAGTGGCGTGCTATTGGAGGGCATATGACCGGCAGAGGACAAAATAGGTTGATAATGATGATGATATTTATACTCATATTTTATCTATATTTTTAATGTACAATAAACTCAAGTATTTTCAGATGTTTTAACAAATTTACCGCCAGAAAAACTTGCCCAAAAGGAGGTCGAAGATTAAGTAAAGCTTACAAATGTACATAATATCAAAGTTCAATTGTTATCAAAGTTAATTTAATCAATAAGGAATCTGTGTCGAAATTGTAATTATACAGTCATAAAACGCACATTATAATCAACGGTCATTATACAAGCCTTTCAAAAAAACACAATTTAATAATTTTATTTCATCATTTTAATTCTAAAATTTATCGTGTTGAAGCACCTGTTGCGAAAATGATTTTACCACGCATTTTTAATTTACCATAGAACTAAATGTGTTTGTCTGTTTTACAATAAGTTCATTGAAATGAACTTTTTCATATGTTTAAGTCAATGGATTCTGATCCTAATTAATTTCAAAGCGAACAAAATTTCAAATTATAGTTTAATTAATATAACTGAATATGTTGTTCACAATTCACTAAGTAAAAGCTCAAGGGGCTACATGAAACATAAGTTTAAGGGCAAGTAATACAAAGTTATGATAATATAAGCCTAAAATAAAGTGAACCACTACTAAAGATACAAAATAACTGGTTACAAATCCTTAAAGCTCTACGAACTCAAGTTCTAATTTTGCGTGGACCGTGTCGGTATAACTGCCAATAAATACTATCCTGCTCTCTTATAAATTGAAATCGACAATCCTTTTGTAATACCTCGCCAAGATACAAATACTACTGCGCTTTATCCGACGATATTGCGGGCTATAGTGGCTCAGCCACGCGTAACGTTGCTTGGAGACGCCCGCCACAGACCCGTAGCTACTGGGCTATAGCTATGATTAGCTACCTTCATAAATGTTTTTACCTTCTCTCTTTTGCGCATCCCCTAATTGGGCGGTACGGACGTACTGTAAAATGGATATTTAAAAGGACACACAGTATTATATCGATTCGTCTTCGTACTTAATAATTCATTCATTGTTTTGTTATGTTTAAGTATAAATTTGATCTTGTAAGTACAAACGTACGCCTATAATCTCCAAAGAGGTAGTCAGAGGAGGGTGTTACACTCCCACGTTTCATCGGTAACGTTTGCATCACACTGTGGAGTAGGAGATGAGGCTATTACAATAAACCGGGCACGAAATGTTTAAGTATAGTTTATCTCAAATCGTGTAGCAATGAGTGCCATCATGTTTAAAATAGTAGCAGAATTTTATTGTAAACGTAATAAATTAACAAAGATGTCAAAAACGCAACGTATAAACATATTTCCAACGTCACAATAAAATAATATCACAGATGGAGACCACGAAGAATGGGGCTATCAAAATATAATACTTTTAATACGACAGGCTACATCGAAGTCAACATGTACTCTCATACTTATACGGCTCGGTGTCGGAACGTAGCGAGGCGATGCTGCTAAGGAACACTGCAACATCCTATCAGTTCGCGGATAGACGCAAAAGAACAGTAGGATAACAGCAATATTTCCTATGACTAATGTGCTCTTTTTATTTAACTTTGGACGAAATAATCAATGTAAGCGTGTACATACAGTTTTGGAATACAAGAAAGGGTTATATGACTGCGTTCGCGTCTTACATATCCAAACATCTCAGTCATAACTTGCATGATCTTTTTTACTCATCGCTATTTTATATTAGTATGTTTTACGTCAAATAAATCTAATTTTCCACGCTGCACATCCCGTCCGGTAATTGTCTGGAGAGCTCGTACGTACTCAAGTGCTAGTAACGAGTACATCACTTACTGGTGTCCCTGTACTACGTCGCTCGCTAGTATTGTCCGCCGCTCGCTACTTGTTTCTCTGCTCTTCACGCTTCACGATAATGGGAATTTTTGAAATTGCAACAATACACACACGGACGCGATGCAGCCGTGGCGGCCGGCGGAAATTTTGTTCTTGTTCGCTCTTCTGTGAGTAATGACAGTATTCTCTGAGACGTACTTACGCTTCCACTCCTCATTTTTGTTTCCTTCGGCTATTGATAAAGCAGCGTACGAGTATCGCTGCTTGTTCTGTTACGTTTATTTCATTTATAGTACGCTTGAAGGATTCACGTCTTGCTCCCACCATTTGTTCTTTCATATCTATATTTCTTTTATCGTACTAAAGTATGTATTGTTTTAGTGATAAGCGTTTGTGTAGATTACCCTTATGTCATTTATTTTACGCAGTATTTCATTGTATTATGTATTATAATGGGTGCAGGGGAACAACTTCGGATGCATTTAACATAAATTGGTACCTAACGTGCTCTTTAATCCGAACATGTGAACTTTACGCAAAAGCTGATACAAATATCCTGCAAGGTTTTTACTTTTAATATTTACGTATATAACATAAATTAACATATTTAGCCAATACTACTTTCATAACTTTAAGATCAGCTTTTGTAGATCATTTTGATGGTCAAGGTTGCTGGCAAAAGAAGAGTTGGACGGAGAAGGAAATCTTGGTTCAATAACATCTGAGAGTGGACTGGTATGGCGAGCGTGTCAAAACTATTTCACCTCGCAAAGGAAAGGGACAGATTTCACCTACTGATTACCGATCTTCACTAGTTGGACAGGCACTTGAAGTAGAGGACTTTCAAAATGAAGTCACTACCCATTCAATGCTTGATATAAATTTTATATACACGATATCAACAGTCCATAATCTAACAGCAGTTCTCAGTTTCAAAACCGTTATGCTCATGTACAAACATTCGCCCCTAAAAGCTTCATTACGTAAGTTCCGGTGAGTAGGGTCCAGTGTTAATCGAATAACAATAATCGATTCACGTCCGGCCGCCAGCTGTCCGCGGAAGCGGCGACGGAAGCGCACGCGCCACCTGCCCTGCAGGACCTCGCTTCCGTAATAAACCTTAAAAGTGTTGACCTCTTTACAAACACATAACAGGTTTCGACGATATGAAAGTATTTGAGTACCATACATTAAAAAGTTTGCTTTGCTCGCAATTCTGTTTAAATACATTTAACATTCCTTTACGCGATTGCAGCTATGGAGTTACGAATACATTGCAAATTACGAATGTCAAAATAATTTAATAGTAGCTCCTTTTTACTTCTTAAGCGGATCGCAAATATCCAAGCAATTTCAATGAAGCTAATTTCAGCTTATATTATGCGAATGTTCATCATATTGTACAAAATTACATACTGGGCCAGGTTCATAGTATTAATGCTAAATAGCTCAATGTAAACATTGGCGTAATGTAAAGGAAACGTTAACCGTTAAACTAATATTACGTAACAATGCGCACGTAAGCTACTTTGTGCTTGCCAACACCTGTTTCGCCTCCAAACAGTGCGTCTTTGGAAATAGACTACAACGATGAATTGCAAAGAATCGATCAATTTAAAGGAAGAATAATCACTAATACATTTTTAAATAACATTTCCTTGGCTTATTATTATTATTATTGTACTTTCGTGCCATCCAAATATTTGGCAAATATTTTCTTTCATGACACGCCTGACATGTATTGTTTAAAATTCATCACTCCCTACATATCCGCACGCCAGTACCTAAAACTTGTAAATTATAACGAAACATCATAACATGACTCCTGCAATCCCTGAATATTTAGGCAGAGGAGTGTAGTACACTCCCACGTTTCACCAGTTACGTTTACGTCCCATAATGGAGTAGGAGGTGAGCCTATTTCCATATACCGGGCACGAATCCAGACTTCAAGCCATTACTAGAAAATCTAAATTAGCAAAATCTAATAGTACATGACCCGGGATTTGAACCCAGGACCTCTCGGTTGACAGTCACGCTTGCAACCAACACGACCAACCGACAATCACTATCTTTATTTCATTGGTTCATCCGAAATATTAGGATATAACCAAACGTTTGAAATTACAGCTTTTATCTAATATTACAATCGAATTTCGTACGAACGTCGTTTCGTAAAAGAACTAACGCAATACAGTGTGTTATTTTTTCTGATCTCCTTCAGCTGAGATGATATTTTATTTTCATCTGCGTCTCTGCATACAAGTCTATCGAAGGCGCAGCCAACTGGAGGCAGACAGACAGTTTTTTATTCGGCTTTCACACGATGCACGAGCTTCGAGCTCACACATCACGCGAAGTATGCACGTGAGGCGATAACTTTACGCGATAAAATGTGTTTTGGTAAAGCTCAGTGGCATTGCCCCTTTTGGAAGTTTTAGATTAGACTAGTATCTTTATGTCTTCATGTATCTACTTGTTTGTAATAGGTAGTTGAGGACATTCCACAAAAATACTGAAATATTTTTGTAACAACACGCTTATGTTTCCCC
Source organism: Yanguna cosyra (assembly GCA_018239045.1). Classification (NCBI taxonomy): domain Eukaryota; kingdom Metazoa; phylum Arthropoda; class Insecta; order Lepidoptera; family Hesperiidae; genus Yanguna; species Yanguna cosyra. Next base: position 6,385 of record DVPF01000021.1, on the reverse strand, counting down.
AAGAGGGTAGGCAGAGAAGTATAGTACTCCCACGTTTCACCTGTTGTATTATACGACTCGTGGAATATGAGGTGGAATAACAGTAAAACCTAGTTATATACTGCGATTTTAACGACAACTTGTACAAGACCATAGCGTAAATAAGCTATTTATCGTTCTCGTTAGTATACTTTTATTATGCGAGGGTAATTATTTATATCTATCTTTCAAACCTATTATATTCCAAACCAATTCCAAGTGAATCGGTCTAAACACCGAATATTAAAAGACTAATTGGCGTACTTGATAACCCGCTCGCGAGACCATAACAGTTCTATGAACATTGCAGTTTCCAAAGATTTAATAAGATGGCAAAACTACGACGGCGGACGGCTAACAATGTGGTCGCTTCTTGCTGTAATATCGCCGTATACCGCCGTACCGTTGAAATTTGTGCTCTGTACATGATTAAATTTTTATTGTATCCATTCTGCTTGCTTCCTATAATATCTGTAAAAATCTGCAGTAAAAGAAAATGTTAGAAACACGTTGCTTCTTACGATAGAACGTATCGTACACTCGTACATGATTTTGATACGACAATACACTCGAATGTATAATAAAAAGGAACGAATGCTGAGCAATTTAAAGTTATTCACATTTGTATCGCCGCGTACCGTGTTCCCTGTGGTACATTATTAGTTACGTAACGTTGTAGATGGGTTACTTTTTGATATCTCGTAAGGATCTGTTAATAAATATACGCGGTCATAGACGATCGCGTGTCAATAGACGATCAGAGGCGTCCTATATTACTATAATTATGTATGTATGTGCACGGGCCTGCGCTATCGGAACATACATTAACGCATTCAAATGCATGGTATTGATCAAACTAATCTAATGCTAACAACACTGAATGTTGCCCAGTAACTGTTCGTGTCTGACGTGCCCAAACACTATTTAAGACTTGAGCTTGAGTTCAATACGAATTGATTAACAATTTTAGTTTCAGGCATATTTAATTATAAGGCAAACTTATATTGTTCTGGAATATTATGGAAACTTACTTATCTATACTCTATACGAATAAATAAAGCTGAAGAGTTTGTTTGGTTGTTTGATTGTTTGAACGCGCTAATCTCAGGAAATATTGGTCCGATTTGAAAAATTCTTTCAGTGTTAGATAACTCATTTATCGAGGAAGGCTATAGGCTATATAACATCACGCTAAGATGAATAGGAGAGGAGCAGCAATAAAAAGCTGGACATAATTAGATGAAACTTTGAAGGGTTATAGTTTATACATTACTAGGGTACTTTTTATCGAAATTGAAATCTACGCGTACGATGTTGCGGGCTCAGCCAGTCTATAATAAAAGCTTGACCCCTTTACAAAATAAGTATAAAAGCAGTGTGTGGTACATTGCACGCATACAAAAATGTACATACACATTCTGTAAACAGGTTGAATATCAAAACTTGACCTACATGCGTTATCAGCGCGTTATCAGCGATCCTATAGGACGAATAATGACCGCGCGATAAGCGGCGAAAACAAGTATCGATTGCGACCGCTCGTAATATTGACGATATTTGTACTGCACCGCTTATCTGTACGATTGATTACATTGCGTACTATGTTTCATATTTTTTCGGACACAAAAATGCGTTTCCGATAAGATTTCGCGCTGTTTGCTTTGGCCGTAGCCAAAATATGTAGTAAATAAGATAAATTACATATTAGCAAACGCGCGTGTATGAAGGAGTGATCAATGCAGAAGAAGCACGTCGGTGTGTAAGGATAGAAATATCTGTCATTCGGTGCTCTCTGTCCACCCCGTAAGGCGTCTGACTTGGTGACAATAATAATTGAACAAAATGAATCACATTGAATTCCCCTAATTTCTTTCCTATTCCAAGTCTATTGACTCTTCGTTTAACTTTTTTTATCAAGTCATCAGTGCTTGGGGATTACAGGCAAATATCCCACAAGGGAGGTCTATTCTCAGCAGTGGACTTTCACAGGCAGAGATAATGATGATAATAATGATGAAGTCATCAGTTCGTCTAACCACTTGTGACTCCTTTTGTAAAGACGATTTAGTGAGCAGTGCACAAGTGAGACAATCGACAATATCGTTGTAATAATAATCAATTATTATATCATCACATCCTGATGTGTTGGGGCCAGCCCCAAATATTGCTATCATACGATCATTTTGTTGTTCACAGAGTGCTAATCGAACAGTGGATTCGGGCTAAGTACGAGCGCGAAGAGTTTTGCCACCCGGAGCGTCAGAGCTACCTCTCCGGCTCCATGGAGGGCTTCCTCATGAAGAGAGGCAAGGAAGACAGCCGCTACCAGCTCAGGAAGTTTGTTCTCAACGAAAACGAGGACACATTGAAGTTAGTCCATTCAAACTTTTCTACCAAAGAGGACGTCGGAGTCTGTGCCATTTTCCAAAACGTTAACCGAACGAATCATTCGATTAAAACTATATAATTTCGCCAATTGAACGCCTGTTTCTGAACGGGACTCTGACTTCCTCTAAATTTTCGTGCGGCCGCTATAATAATTTCATAACAAATGTTCTTATTGGCAAATCATGCTAGAGTAACTCGCATGTTTGATGTCATGATCATTCATTACACATTACGTGTTTGTTGTCCGCATTGTCGAAAGCTATTTGTATGTTCGTGCGAATAACGCTTGCTAATTGTGAAATTTTTCAATGTCGCTTCACACAAACAACGCGTTTGTTACGAAACAGATAATGTTATTAAATAACAATGTCTGCGGCTCATGAAAAACTCAAGGAACCGAATTTGTATGTATTCCATCCAATTATTCGGTTACACGAGTAATATTATATTTACTCATTTGTTTTCCAACACGTATAAACAAAGATAAAGGTGATTTCGCATGCGGCGTGAGAGCGCGTGACGTGTTCAGTACGAAAACTTCCACACCTCTTTGGGCTCGTGCCCGCGTCAGGCCCCAAGCAAATATTGACTGTCTACGTAGTTTGAATCGGCGTGTTTACCCAGCGCACGCCGTTTCTGCACGCTTATCTTAATTTCGCAAGCAAACACCACCTTAGGCCATTGTCAAGAAATGTTGCGAAATCGTATTACGTGCCGGTCGCGAATTAGTGACGTCTGTGTGTAATTGTAAGTTTACCGGTTCGGTTCGCTGCGCCGCGCTAGGTACCAAGCCACGATCGGTGGACGTCATAGATGGGAGTATAAAAGTGCTGGCGCGTCACGATCGCGCGTGGTTACCGCGCTCTGTGTTCGTATGAGGAATGACTTGCGGACTATTCCGTCCTGTTCTCCAGTTCGATGGACACTATGCGGAAAGTAAAAGATTGACGTCATAAGCCCACGCAGCCGTCATGCTCACCATAATAATCGTGAACACAACAGCACAAAATTTTTAGCTCGAGTTCCTATAGTTGTCACGTCATCTTGCAAAACCGAATGATTCTTTCGAGAAGTTTCGTATTTACGTCATACGTCGTTTCATTGCCGCGCCGTTTACTTCAATTATGCTCAGCAGTACATTTTTAGCAGTAAACAATGCGATAGTTATTATAGATAGAATAGTGAGTAGTTGCTTATATAAAAAATAAATTATTAGTTTATATCGAACTGGTACAAACATGGACTAGTTAAGAATACTGTTACTTTACGGAACATCGATAACATAGGTTTTATCATTACAAATATCACAATATTGTAGTGCACGCATACGTTTTCTTCTAAAGGGGAATGTATTGTTTTTACCATTCCTTTGTTTTAATTCTCGTTGCTTCTTTTTATTGTCTCGTTTTCACACTAGAAAACTTAACGCGTTCTAAATAATCTATATTTGACTATACGTACACATCTCTTTGTTTAAGCAAGGAAATTATTCTTAGTTATACTCACTATTAGTGACGTAAAACAGTCAATTTATCTGTTTGTCTGCACTTGTTGCCTTATTCTTCTTTCTACTGACTTCCTATAGCACTGTAGTTTTACGGCTATTCGAGTATATTATTATAATTTATATCGCAATAAACATTGCACAAGCGATGTATAAAATGTGAGGATAAATATTGCTAAGTGAGTAGGTACTAAAAATTCCAAATTCCGTATGCAAAACGAAACGTTGATACTTTTTCGTAGTTGGAATAATAAAAATTGTTATCCGTCACTTCTGCCTTTTCTCGTACTGTTCTATAAGTGCGTACGTTAGGAGACATTAAGTTAAGACATTCCCTTAAGCATGTGCGGACTGGTCCTTAGGTATCAGCACCCGTCTGACGGCTGCGGCCGAAACGCCGGTTGTCTTGGTCGGTTTTTCGATCGGGTTCGACTCAAAAACTTTGGTCGTCTGAGGTAAGAGCGAGAGTGCTATTTGACGATTTACGCGTTACAATTAATTAAATATCAAAAAAATGAAAACGTTCTTTCCTTAACTATAAGGTGTAGGGCAATTTGGTGAATTATTTAAGCGTCGTTTTTGCCGCGCTATCCTGTTTTTGATATACTCAAATAGAATACGCTTTTTGAATAACATAACGTGTGTGTAGAAAAAGCTTTGGTTTTTCTAGAATGTTCGATCCTTTAACAGTTGTTGGCGACCATACCCATCTTTGTACTGTGTGCTATAATTGGTTGTCCGTATTTAAACATTGTTTACTAGTACAACAAAAACAGGAAAGCGCATCAACAATAATTGTTCATAAAATTATGGTCTCATTATGTTCTGTTTGTCTCACTCCATTTGTTTACCATTCAGGCTACTGCTTTTATGTCCAACAAAATAACATATATGTATGTCAAACATTGTCTAACTATCAACGTAACAAAACATAAGCGGCTCTGTGGGATATATGTGAAATAGATTTAAAACTATTTTTTTTTTATTAAATTGTCAATTTCATTTTTCATTTATATATTTACTGCATACCAATCTGGAAGGCTAAGATTGACCTAAAAATACATGAAGCGGTGGTAATTGGCATCAAAGTAATAAATAAACAAAACATGAATAAAAATTGAATATCCAAAAATATGTTCATAACATACAATATAATAAATGTACCTCATTGAATATTTTTTTTCGTACATCGACAGGTAAAAACGTGAATTATATGTTTATGTAAGTCCAGAATAAAATATTTAAATATGGCTACATTCAAATATTAAATATGCGTGTCGTGTGGTTATTGATCATACCTAGCTTTGGGTAAAAAAAGTTAATCCATACATATATTTTCTCTACCTAACCAGTATCACACAGAGTCGCTCTATCATACCACTGAACAACTAATTTGCTATAAATCATGCGTACCGCAATGTATCAAATGTTTCCTTATATTATTCCTATACTTTATTTACGGGCATTTAATTTGTAAAGTTACACCTATGTAACCTACATACATTCTAAAGTTACTCTATTGTAACTTATATGTACTAAAGTTACTCTAATGTAACCATTCAGAAGTTGAAACATTTTACATAAACATGTATTTATAATCTAGAAATATGGCTATGTACTTTTGTGCCTTTTCATTTTGAGTACATTGAATTGAGTATTAATGTACCTAGACCGCTTGAAGCAGAATTAAGCACAGTATAAAACTTAAGTTGAGCACCTGACATTTAAAAAAAACAGTATACCAAGTGGAAAAAATATAGATATCTCCGTTTACATCCAATCTATACTTGACTTTAAAATGGTTGGTTAAAAAGGACTATATACGAATGTAGATAGGCCAGATCCTGTCTAATTTACTTCACTGCAACTTCTTTTATTTTTTTTCATATTATACAAATGTCAATTTGACGCTCCAATACCTGTTATGTTGGCGCCGGAAGCCATAGAGAACTTTGTCTCAAAAAGCTGAACTAAATTCGGAACTGGTAGAATCGAAGGCCTAAATTCTTAGCATCCTTTAGGTTAATTTGAAGAGCATCAATAACGAAGTACACCGCCTTACCTTCCAGGTACCACGTCAAAGAACACAAAGAACCTAAGGGCGTGCTCCGGCTTTCAGAGCTGAATGTCGCTTTCGCTCCCTCGAAGATCGGACACATGAACTCTATGCAGTTGACGTTCATGAAAGACGGCTCCACGAGGCACATCTATGTATACCACGAGGACCCAGAAGTTATCAATTGCTGGTAATGATTCTTTTTGTTTTTTTGAGCGCAGTGTTGAACATATTCAATATGTATCATATTTGTTTATGTACTATCAATGGTTTTTATAGTGCATTCGAAAAAAGCAAAATGTTTGGCAATTTTTTATACCTTTATTTAAAGTATAGTCGTTTTTATAATGACTGCCTCGTTGGTCGTGTTGGTTGCAAGTGCGACTGCCGATCGGGAGGTCCCGGGTTCGATTCCCAGG
>DVPF01000020.1:0-14404 GCA_018239045.1 Yanguna cosyra | reverse complement strand
GGTATATGGCAATACGCTGACTACCTACTCCATGATGGGACCTAAACGTAACTGGTGAAAACTGGGAGTGCAGTACTTCACTCCTCTGCCTACGTCTGCGGGGATTGCAGGCGTCATATTACGTTTGTTTAATTTATACATGCTTGTCAAGCAGCAGATGTGAAATTTTCTACCTGTAGTGGTAAAGCTAAGCGCTCTTCAGGCCATACAGAATTGTTAGATAATAAACTTATCTTATCATCTGGGTTTCCGATGAATACAATTCAGTCACCAACATCGATCTAGGTGCGCGAAAACGCCCCGACCATCAATAAAACCATACAATATTAATGCTCAATAAATTTTATTGCTTGGAGCTTCCGTTTAATTCCTAATCGATTATCGCCCGGGGTCCGATTGTAATCGGTGGGCCGATCGACTCGTGACCACACGCAGTGTGAAAACACAGGTAGCAGTAAACGGGGCGTGGATGCAGCAGCTTTTGCATTATTTTGTGACCGACAAAGGAAATAATATGAATATAAACGCACGGTCGTTTATTCTGAGTAGGTGTAAGATGAGGAAAGAACTTCCTTCCGAGATGTTTCCGATGCGCTATGGGAGCGGGCTCTGCAAGAAACGCGTGTAAAGAGTTCTCGTTTAATGCGGGCGATGTATAAGTATCTTTACATCTGTATTTACAAGGTTAAAAGACAGAATTCTTTATATGTGATTTTGTATGAAAGCCCAAATTAGCCGGATCTCTAAAATCATCGGTTAATTGTTTAGCGGTTTCGTTTTTCGTCTATACTTTTGTCTTTGCTAGAATGTTAGAATTTTATATAATTATATATGTGACGTTTCGTTCATAATACACTACAGGGATCCCTGTAGGAACTCAAGCAAATAATACACCAAATATATTATTTATGGAGTTTTCAATATTAAATAAAGACGTAACAACATGCCTGTAATTCCCGAAGAGGTAGGCAGAAGATTGTAGTAAGCTTCCATAGCTCACCAGATACGTTTACACCCTATTATCAAATAGCGAGTGAGCCTATTGCGATATACCGGACACTAATTCGGACTCTCAGTCACTACCTACTAGAAATTTCTAGTAGAAAATCTTAGTAAAAAAATCCAATACTATCTGACCGTGATTTGAACTCAGGACCTCTCGATCTGCAGTCGCGCTAGCAATCACACGACCATCGAGGCAGTAACGGGATTTAAATATAAATTCTAGTACATTCTAAAATCGACGATAAAAAAAGTTGGGCTTCATGTTTTTATTATCAATGCAATTTTATTTAATATCTGCGCAATGGTCCGTTACTGCATTGCGCAAAATGTTTCTACGTATGTCCTCATTCTATGGGTAAGAACAATTAAAAACTGATGGTATCTTTTGCACCATGTAACAGAAATCTCATCTATTGCCTTTAATAACATTAGAGTTAATTTATTTGATAAAAGATACCGTTTTAGTGCAGATCATGCCGAATCTGTGTCACAGTTTGCGATTTAACAAAAACTTTTACTTTAAAAGCAGCTTCAAATTACGCAGATTAATAATATTTTAGACGTTATGTAACTTCAGTGTATTCAATTATACCTGTTATCTGTCTTCTAAGAAGATACGAGGAACATTTACATTTATTAAACGTAACATTACACCTGTGTTTTGCTGAAGGGTAGGTAGAGGTGCACACTATTACGATTCACCTGTTACGTTTACATCCCATTATGGTATACAGGGTGCACCTATTGCCATACACTGAGCACGAACCTGGACCTAAAAGAGCTACTTTGACTCTGAGCTACATATAGTATATTGTGTTCTTTAGAGTTTAGGGCTCTAAGCTCTAAAAAACAAAGGTTACGTTACAAATAGAAAATAGCTAGGTTATGTTACAAATAGAAGATTGTGATGTTCGATTTTGGCGGTAAGTGATGTTGATTTTTCTAAAAACTATATTTTTAATGAGATCTTGACCTTGTTATGGAATTACACGACAATGTCAAAGTGAATGAAATAACCAAGTCTAAAAGCGGGTTTTTCAGAAAAAAATCTGTCGATATTCACCAAGAGTCATCATCACCATAATCAGCCTATTGCAATCCATTGCTAGACGTAGACCTTCCCTGAGGGGTTACGCCCACAATCCCCGCACTGGCCATGCGGGTTGAGGATTGCAGAGCACAGCTTCTCGCACCGTCTACACTGCTACCCATAAGCGATCAGGACATTTAGCTGTGCCTACGCAGACCACGCCCTACCGCGACTCCCAGCCACAAAAAATCACGAAAAATCACGCCGGACTAATTACATTAGCTAACACATAAATACGAGAGCTACATGTTTTAATGTGAATATCACAATTAGTGCCCAGTTAGCGTTATTTACGTCCGTCAGATCATGAGGAATGCAGTGCAATGAATAACATTCACGCTTATGTCATACAAGACAATGTCATATTATTTTTACTGTTCATAACTGAAAAGAGTTGTTCTATTGCGCAAGAAACAAGCAGCGGACGAGTGTAATTAGAACAATGTCACATAATTCCCCGAAACGTGCAGCGGGGCTGCATGACTGACGCACACATGGACGAGCAGCTCGGTCTGCCATCTGATTGACGCGGTGTCCCCAGCGGGAGACGCCCGAGAAATTAACGCTCTTGGCCGCTAACCAAGCCGATAAACCAATTTGCACATGCAACATAAAAATTGCGCACAGACAAATACATGCATAATTATCGGTCTAGATCGTTCCAGAATTTTCCATACGAAACGAATCGACGGGAAGCAATAATTGAATCCATCAACAGATGCGCTTTAAGAATATGCGTTTAAATTTTGTACAAATTATGTAAATACAATAACTGAACTCAAACACATACAGATTATATTTTAAAGCTTTTATTTATTTCACAACTCCAGGGCCACGCTGAGATTTACTGTATCGTAATCGCCACGGGCAACTGCAGGAACGAAGAAATACATATAAAACACGTCAGGCAGATATGTGCATGTGCGGTAATCAGATAATTCCCAAAAACCTGGCTCCACAAAAATGTTTTCATGAAATTGGGTCAAAGCAGCCACAATTACAAAAAAAACCTAAACAAATCGGGACACTGAGTGACGTGGAGCGAAAAGCGAAATCTGCGAATCTAACCTTGAGGCTAAATTAACACAGGCGAAATTAAAACTGAATCAACGTTACTCGCCCAAAATGTTATATGGGACAACTGATCACGGCCATCAGATAAAACGGTTCCACTCTAAATGTATATATGTGTAAGTAAATATTGACAGTGAAATAAACTTACAACGTTTATTATTATATCGTCACGCCAGATCTGTTAGAGGGTAGGCAGAGAGCACGGAGTACCAATTATCTTACTCAAGTTTCATTATAATTCGACCATCCGCATTTCGAAACCAAACTTCAATATTCGAACATCCGCATATACCTAATCAATACCTTTAGTCATTTAGTACCCATAAGTTCTGAAGCGTTTTTAGAATTCTGGATTGTTGCGTGCTTAATGGGACGGACAATGAAACAAGAATATTAATTAAATCAAGAAATCAAGTATATTAATTAGAAAGATTACAATTTATTAATATAAATCTCACCTTCCGAAAATGAAACGAAATCGTGAATTTCAGTAGTCATGAATACTCGTGAAAACTGTTTACAATTTTATTAGCCATATTGATTATGCCGTAACATCACGTCTGTAATCCCCGAAGATGTAGACTGAGGAGTGTAGTATACTAGTACGTTTCACCAGTTCCGTTTATGTCCCATTATAAAATAGGAGGTGAGTCTATTGCCATTCACCGGTCACAATTCCAGACACCGAGCCACTACAAGAAATTTCTATAAGAAAATTTAAATTTGAAAAATCCAATAGTACCCGGACCCGGGATTTAAACCAGAACCTCTCGATCGGTAGCCACGCTTGGAACGAGATATTAGGAATTTACTAATGTTCCAACGGTGACCATTAACCATCATTTCGACCACCTGGCAGTATACCATGTGATATATAGCACTTGGTGCTCTCAGCGTACCCCGTGAAGGACCTGACGTGAAGAATGCTACGTGAAAATCCGGACAGCTTTTTTGTGATTTAATACACTATAATGCGAAAAGAGGGAATAAATATCAAGAATATAATTTGAAAATCACCACTAGTTACAATATAATACAATAATAAAGACAAAAAGCTATCGACCAATACAAATACAAATCAATAAGCGCTATTTACATATGCACGAAGGTGGAGTTCAAGAATATAATAAAATAATTCACGCAGAACCGTTCAAAGCTAACCACAAAATAAATTTAGGTAAGCGTGGAGCAATAAACGTGGTAATGACCAGTTGGGAGAGAGAGCAAACGAATCGATTTGGCTAAGTACTGTTGGCACCTACAGACGTATAAAATAGGTAAACGTTATATTCACCCACAGAACTGATTGTTCAAAACTACGTTGACGAAAGCGTAACGAAACAATACGAATAATTCATTATTTAACAGTCTGTTAAACAACCAGAACGTCATCAATTCAATTTAAATTAAGAACATTCAATTTAAATATAGATAATAAACGCTTTTTACCAATGACGCGTAATAACACCTTAGGTGTTACCTCTTTGCGAAACAAAATAAATTACCACCCGACTTGCTTCTTTGTAGTGTAATAGGTGTGAAGAAAGAATCGACAATTTAAGCTGAAATTATGTGTAGGCGGTTTAATCGTCTTTCAAATTGTATACAGCGAAATTATGTATAATAGGTGTGTTTAAATCGCTTTAAAAGTCTGTTGCCTGTCTGTCTTGTCTATTTGTTTTGTTCGATTTAAAGCGAAATAGAGAGTTTTAATTATTTGAAGTCACTCTACTTCAGCTCTGGCAACAAGCGTATTTCTATTACAAACAAGCAATATGTAGAAACACTTCTAGTCTGCTTCTTGTGTAGAGCTTATTCTGACAATTTATTCCAATGTTATTCTATGGCAGAATTTTTTTATTCTACTCACCTTGTAAAAGCTGAATCGTGGCCTGATACTCTGCAAGCTTTTCGTCCACGTAGCCCTCTTGCGACTGATTTGCGATGATTTCAGCAGTAGACGGTCCTCTTTCTTCATCTTCTTCATATACCATTGGCCGTGGAGGAGGCGGCGGCTCCAACGGTACTCCCGCATAATCATATTCGCGTACCCCTTCGTATGGGTTCGAATAATAATACTCGGGACTCTGGCCAAGAGTGGGAGACATCGGATAGGGAGAGATCGAAAAATGGGAACTTGGTGAAGGCGAGTGCTGTCTTAGATGAGGTGAGTGCAATGGACGGAACGGTTTCGGTGACGGTTGAACTGGAGGTGGAGAAACGATGGCGGTCGAGTGCCTTGGTCCAGATATAAGAGGAGGCGGGCTCGGAGCCCATGGTGATGGAGGTCGGTAATGAAGAGGTGATGGGGGGCCTGGAGGACGCGCGCGACCGCGTCCGGGTGGCGGCTGCGACATCTCGCGGATTGATTCGAGTCAACCCGGTGTGTCACGCCGTAATCTGCATCGCTGCAACAAGAGATAGTTATGTTACAGATTTAGCATTAACACGAATTATACACTGAAAAAATTCGTTGAGCTGTTGTAACACCTACTCGCACTTCGATATGGCCGTGTAACAAACGATAATAATAATATACAAACGTTAGCATCGTTATCGTAAATACGAGGAAAGTTTCTGTTCTGTTCTGAGCCATATATTGGAACGTGGATTCCGTGAGCCTATTGCGTGCCAGCTACTGTCTATTTTCGGCAATCCCTACAGAAAAGGGTTACGACCCAGATTTATACATGAAATGGCTACATTTATTACAGAAAGCAAATGCCCACCGTTTATTAGCTTCAAATTGACTTCTAAATGCACCACTTATTGATATCCAGTAGTTTATCTAATACTTAATTTACGAGTTCCAGGAAGCTTTTGTTTTGACACACAGATTCTTGAAGAGAAGAACTTTTCCGTCAAACTGACCTAATAGAAATTATTACCATAGTATATCATATAATTATAGGGTACCATGAAGCTTTCCCCAGACACATAAAAAGCTGACAAATAAAAAACAAGAAAAAGAGAATATGTAAATCACAATTACTTTCGCGAGTTTATTTACAGGAGACCTACATTATTTAGGGTTAACCTTGTCCCGCTTACACGGTTTCACCGCGGGGTATTTTAAAAGGCGTAACTGTTGAACAAATTATTCCTGGACACACGCCAAGGGGATCTGTCATCTGACAATATTTACTGTGATGGAAGAGTTAGGGCCTGTAATATCGAACGGGTCACGCGGTCATGACGACTTGACAAATAAACACCGAGACATCGTGAGCATCGTATGATAAAGCGTGATCAAGCGTGAACTTGGAATACACGTCTAAGACGAAGTTTCAATAGGACAAACACTAATGCTAATTGCAGTCATCCTAGCAGACACTAGACATGCTATGTAATATATTACAAAAGCCCTATTCGTGCAGATCTCTTATTAATTCATACTGATCATCTTATTTACAACTAGTATTCATTGAACTACCCGACATTGTCGGTTCTGTTCGAGGTCGGTTCCAAATGACCAAGGGCAACAGCGTTTGTTTGCTCGTGTGCTATTTTCCTCATGCAAATAGAAACTGTTTCTTTTTCGTGATATTTTTGGAATTACCTTCTTGTGTTTTGCCTCCAAAATTAAATAATTATTAGCAGCGGTTATGATGAAGTATTACTTGGAGTTCACAAGTTGTACTTCATCATAACCGCTGTTAACAATGGTCACCCATGAAATTGTCACATCCATAAAATTTGCACGAATTTTGTCACAACACTATGTTTACATAGATTTATAAATTCGGACACATTGGGATATGCAACCGTTCCTTTTTAATCTATTAGAAAACAAAATGATATACGGTTAGCCAACAGTCTGTAAAACATAAGCATCCCTACAACACATAATTTTATTCTATTGTATTCAAAGCTATTTTTTAATTGATTTCTTTAAATAAATTATCCCCATAAAATACAGATCCCTAACTTGGAAAGTGTTTATACAGTTTTCACTTTCTTTAATAGCGTCATAAATAAACTTTTTATTTGAGAGGGGTCGCCTAATGGATGATTCTAGCATTATATATTCTACATCACCCAAACCATTAGGCTCATCTCCAAGAAAAGTTATCTGAGTATCGCTCGGTATGTCAATTCGTATTTAGATGCGGCGTAATCTCTAAAAGGAAATAGGGATGAGTTAACGTCTACCCAATGGCATTACAATTGTCGATGTAGTCAACGACCCTTTTAGATCTATTCAAAATGGCCGCCCGCCAGACGAACACACGTCTAACGAAAAATTACGCTCTGGACTTACACCTATCCCTCTGGCATGTTGCCAAAGTAAAAAAAAACTAGTCACTATCCTATAGAGGACGTGTCTGGCAAAATTTTAAATATGGTAGAAATATGAATGTTTTATAATTTTACATCATGCACGCAGGTGCCGAGGGAGGCCAAGACTCACCTATCTTGACCAAATAGGTCGAGTTCTGACTGATAGGGAAGTTAGAAGTCTCGGAAACCGGCATGTATGTATGAAGAGAGTGATTAATGTGGAAGAAGCACGGCAGATCTGTAAGGATAGAGATATCTGGCGCTCCGTGCTCTCTGCCTACCCCGTGAGGGACCTGGCGTGATGATATGTATGTACATCAAATACAAATTGACTATAAATAAATGATGTTTTTTCGGTAAATTACCCTGATGGACCATAAATCCCTAGAATAGATGACGAAGACAGAAAAAACCACAATAATCAACAATGATCAAAAATAATCAAGAATGAAATAATCTCTTTCGATTTGCAGTTTAATTTAGTCCATGATGTTTACGTCATCTGACATATGACATATACGACACCATATTTCTATTGAAATGGACAAGGACAAAAGAGATCAGATCATTATTACGTAAAGAGATCATCATCAGAAAACTAAGCTTGAAAAATTGCCATGCCAAGTTGATTGTTACATCAGAATCTGTATGACGGAGCGACGGCAGGTGTAGCAAACGATAACAAACTAAAACTAAAATAGTAATCTCGTGATTCCATGGAGTGATTTGGTTCAAGGAACTACTTTATTTTGATTCGATTGTTAATTTAGGGATTGAACAGTTGCGAAGACATGAAACATAAGTACAAATTTTGATTTAAACTTCCTCTATATTTAATATAATATAGTAAAAAAAGTAACATCAGACCTTTAATCCCCAAAGGCTGAATATTAATAGTAATAAATAGTAATATAATGCATTCCTTTAAATTGATCCTTAGAAATGATTTCCTATAATGCGCCATAGCAACCTGTGAAGACATTTTTTAATACTGGAAGATTACACTGTTCAGTACTCTGAAAATAACACTGCCATAAAAAATTATATATATATACATGGAAAATGGACATCTTTGATATTTATATAGAAATTGTATGTCTCAATTACCATCTAAGGTTTAACCTATCATTCAAATAGAAACTATTGTAGCTAACTATCTTAGGAATTATTAAGTGACATTTGAATAATTAAATGTATGTGTACAGTGTCATTTAGATATATGACTTGTTTTCACCTTAATCCTTCTTACATATTTTTACGCTCAATTTTCTCCTTCCTATTTTGTATACTGCCATCTGTGTGTTCAATCCCTTTCTTGGATAGCTTGTGTTGTCTTCTGACTTTTAATTGTTTTTTTTTATGATTGATTCTTAATTATTAGTTGTTCATGTATCATCTGTTCTTTTAAAACTTCCCTACCCCGTTCTTTTCTTAAATTGCTCTTTTTTTTACTACGCAAAGTTGCCTGGAAGAAATCGCTACTTGAACGATAAGGCCGCCTATTGCACACTCCTTTTTCCTTTCTTATTTTTGTGTAATTTTCCTTTTCCAGTTTTTCTCTTTTTTTTACCTTATTATTTATTATTTTGTAAACAAAGTTCGTGTGCAATAAAGTATAATGTATTGTATTTTATTGTATTTTTTTTCATGTAGATCACCTTAGTTATTTGAAATCACTCTCATAATCTAATACTAGAGATTTGTACACTCTAAATACCAAATATGGCCTCCCTTTTCGATAACAAAAGGATTGTGTACTTTTGTAGAGAATGCTACAAAATTCGACATAAAACTATACTTTTCAGTGTAATGTAAGAGCATATAACAGGCAACGCAATCTGAGCATCCGATAACGGGTGAAAGACCATGAAAGAGGCCATCATCATTTTATAACGACGGATTAACGGACAGGTGGGACGTAACAGATGCTAACACACAAATCTGTGTGGGCGCTCGCCCAGCGGCGGCCGAACAAAGTAACGTATACACAAACATAACAATACCTCAATTTCGAAAAATAACAATCAAACGATTAATATATATCAGTAATACCTTCGATGTAATAGACGAAACGAAAAGTTTATTGAGGAACGCCCACAGGAGCCGATTATAAAAATGTGGCCGGAAAAATGTATGGTAAATGCTTCCAGACTATTGTTTAGCATAATTCGAGACCAAACACAAAATGTATTTCAAATAACTCTTTTAAATATTAACTTCTTAATTAAGCTTCCGATTGTATCAATACATTATAGACATCATATATCTATAGTCGAAGTTTTCGATTCCCAATTTTACCTACTTGTTTCAAATTGATGAAGAGATGTATTCTTACAAGTGTTTTGGCTGATGCTTTATATCGAAGTCAAAACACAGCTTTGCCTTCCAACTGTGTGTATATCTACATATATTAAAGTATTCACTTTCAGCGGCAAGAAATATTTGTATAAATTTAAAAGTGCATAACTCAATCAAAAGATGTGTGTATCACAGAAAAGTGATAAAAATCCCACGGCATCGCTAACGCATAAAGAACGTGATGATAAATCAGAAAAATTTAATGTCAGAAGTATTCATCATTCCATTGTAATGACTTTTAATCTAATTCCGTCGATTGTATCATTGGAAACGTCGACGATACTGCAACGGCCTCTAATAATAGTCCTGAGTATTGACTCCAGGCTGTAAGCGTTTATCTGGAAATAACAGCACACTATCGTTTGGGTGCGCTTGAGGTCACGACGATCAATGATACAGTGGACATAGAACTGGAGATATGTGATAACCGTTCTTTCTATGTTCTAAGCAATGAACGACGCGAATTTATACTTTCAGGTGAAATGCTGATTGCTGTAATAACAATAATAATGATAATACTTAGTAGACACATTTAGACACGACTATTTAACCCAAAAAAACGAACAAAAACTTAGCACGTGCTGAGGTAACCAGACAACTTGTAAACATACAAATGTACAGACATATGAATATATGTATATACAGTGTAGTTCACAACAAAGTTACACCAATCACACAAATATTTTTGTCTCCATTGGGAACAGTGGAAATCCCCAGCGAAGCAAACAAATAACGAATCTATTACAAACGCAGTAGATACCAAACGAATGGAAACAATCAAACATAAATAAAAAAATTTCACACGATTTTCAAAGCTCCTAAACTTTGGGTTTATTCTGCAGCGACCGAATGAATACATGGCAGCGCTAGTGCAGGAGATTGGCATGTGAGTTTTTAAAATGGGTAAATTATCACTAAAACTGGGTAATACCGTAGAAGAAAAGAGTATGGGCATAGCAAACATTTTGCTACAAGATAGGGAATACCGGGCGTACTCACATAGAACTCTTGGCTCGGCAGCTAGAGAATTGTGATGTCAGTGGTCAATCCGGCACATGCGCTTGCTAGTCAATGGTGCGAGCCAACCTTCCGAGCGCCTTGGCCAAGGGCGTTCAAATGTAATACTTATTTATACCCACTATTTTACTTTGAAAGAATTAGAGCACGAGGTTTGTTTAATATTTCATCGTAACAAAACAGTTGTCTCAATGTTTTACTTCGCCGTTGTCTTAACACTTCAATTTTAACACGTGATGTATACCATACAAGACACTAACTACTTCCTGTTCATTATTTCACTTCATAATTCATTGTAAAACATATTTCATTGAACGAAAATCTTACTATCTTGATTTTTTTACTTCAATAGACAAGCATATATGAGGATTTTTAGGTGAAAGTAGAAAGAAGAAGCGATAGAAGTTGGTCTGGAGCGTGTCCAATGGAAATCTCTAGGCGCTGGCTACCCCAAAAAAAACGTACATATGTATGCAATGTATGGAAGTTATTGATACATCTTATCACACATCTGATGATTGATTTGAAGATGACAGAATCACGATTCATTTTCTTGGCGAAATGAAATGTTTACTACATGTAAAATTTTCGCTTCGCGTCTTAACATCTCCCATCGAGCTGTTGTAAATCAAACAAGAGTCGATTATTCTCTAAAAATATATTACTGACGTCCACGTTCGAAGGTCCAGACAGAATTTTTAACCGGAACTATAGTTCACAAGCTTCAGTTAGCCCACTGGCAGGCCGCCAAATTATAATACAAAATCATCAACATGTAACGATTTTGTAGCGCCCCCATAATCAGTTACAAACGACTTCATTTATTTATTTAGTTTTTATTGAACACCAATAAACATGAACAACAAGAGACGTGTAATGCCCAGTGATGTTTCGCACCAATTAATCCTCGGTGAAGGGAAAAGGAAATGTATGGAAGACGAAAAAAGACATTGTCATTAAAGTATGCACTTAAATACACACAAACATACAAAAGCGGTGTAATACCTATTTAATATACAAACGTGTATGTATACGTTATTGGCTGATGTTCTTTCTTCTAGGATCTTCAATTCATTTTTACCTCAATCGAGAGCAGCTAGTTGAGAATAGGCTCACCATCTATTCCATGGTGCAACGTAAATGGAACTATAAAAATGTCGAAGTCTTCTACACTCCTATGCCTACCGTTTGGGAAATACCGGCATGAAATTACGCGGGGGTGCCAGTTTTTTGTGGACTTGAGTCCGTTAGCTTTAAAACGCTAACTTAAGCTACTTCTCCATTATACTATTTAATATTCGAAAATACGAGGTGACTGGTGACAAGTCTTCAATCAGTCCGCGGCGCACTTAACGACGTAACAAGAGCCGTTGACAAAGTTTAATGGTCTATAAGCGGTCTATTAAATCTGCGCCCATTAAGCCATGATACTGCGTAAATGCAATGAAATAAACTGTGATGTACGAGAACGAGGACTATACAAAATACTTATAAGAAGAACATAAAATTATTGAAGTTCAGTTCAATCTGTCCCATAGGTCCAGTGATTGCTTCCCACACAGGACAAATGTTTGTGTGAGGAGCACATGTATTTGTCCTATGTCGCAGTTTTTAAAGATTTACGTAACACGTAACATCACACCTGTAACCCCCGAAGAGGTAGGCAGAGGAATGTAGTACACTTCCTCGTTTCGTGTCATATTTACGTCCCATTATGGAATAAATGGTGAGTATATTACCATACACCGAGCACAGACTCAATCTCCGAGGCGCTACTAGAATTTTCTACTAGAAAATCTAAGAATAAATTCAATAGTATCCGATCTGGGATTTGAACCCAGGACCTCGGCAGTCGCGCTTGCAACCAATATGATCAACGAGGCAGTAACTAAAAAATCTATAAGTATATGTTCACACTTATTGGTGTTTAATTACCAGCTGTAATCGGTAATGTAGCACGAACTCTGCCTTGTTTTGGATCCAACAGCCGTGTGCTTATTATTAAAATTTTTCATTATCCGTTTCGTTTATGCAAACTACAGCTAACGTTACGTTTTTCTATACAGCAAAAGTACCCTAATTGCAAAGGCATATTTTTAATCAAATCATTCATAATATTACTATAAGTAGCCTTGAAATATTCGTCGATACCGTTAGAGAATTCACAACGGACACCTTATGATGCAGAATCTCTTATCTCGAGAAGCAATTCCAGATCGCCTCTTGAACTTCTCCATCGTTCAAGGAACGCGTGGCGTGTTTGTTTTGTTCCATTAATAGCGGCTTTGATGTAACTGCATTATCCGATACACGATTTGTTTATGGTGTATCACAACACACAAACAAAAGTAAGGTACAGGATAGGGCTACCCTTATCTCAAATAAGTATCGTGTATCTGATGTGTCATTGCAACAACAGGATTGCTAACTGTTCCTTCGGGATAATCATTATTTTCTATAGAGATAGGTTAATTTTTATTTAACATTTACATTTCACGCAAACGAGCGATCAAAATATTCTTACCGAAAATGATCTTTTCCAGGTCTTTGGTAATTTTAACTATTCACTTTACTTCTTGTATTCTCTCGAATGCTTGTGTAGCCACTGGTTTCAGCAGTAGTCAAAGACTCTAAACGTACGTTTAAGGGGAATCGATGAAACCCGTCACTAAGTGTAACTAACGAAAAATTCCACCAAGCAAACAAAAGTCATCAATTTATTACGGTTTCATTCTTAGACACAACTTATTGTCCCACATTATTGTGTCACATCTTTTGTTCGTGTCCTGATCATCTTTAACAACGAAAAGTTTTCAACTCGTAATCTACTAGGTTCGCCAAGCGCTGGTTGGCAGAGTTCAGACGCCATATAAAATCAAATGCAGAATTCTCGGGCGTATAGGCCATGCCGTTTGTTGACCCTAAAATCTGAATACATACAAAAGTCACAGAAAGAGAGAAACTGAAATTCAATAGATTTAAATAAAGGTTAGGAATGAATTTCCACGCGAATTGCGAAAGGTGATATCGAGCGACGAGACATTTATTGCATCTGGCAAAATTTGCGTGCAGATTAAACAAGATGATCTGCGTTAGCCAAATAGCGACAGTTCCAGAAACTGGAGCGTCAGCAACGAAGGAACTAGAGTTCATTTCGTTTACTGCAAATACTTGTTACAATATATACTGTTGCTACGAAACCCTTTTGTTCGTTGTTATGAATTACGTACAAATTTTGAGATTGATGGAACAAACGATTGCGTAATAAAGTCCTGTTGTGCCATTTATTTGATATCACTTAATATGCACTGGTTCAGATATTTCGATACTACGATAAATCGACTTCCATCGAAATTGTTACAACTATTTCCGGGTAATTGTATTATATTAAAGAAAATAAACAAAAATATAACATTTACTTTAATAACGAGCCTTTACGATTAGTCCTAAGTATTCAATATCTAAACAGATTAATAGCCTAACCTCATCTATGACCATGCTGGTAAAATACAAAGTAAAATCGTAAAAAGTACTAGCCTTCATCGTTCATTACACACTTCCATTATAAAACTTATACAG
>DVPF01000019.1:0-14564 GCA_018239045.1 Yanguna cosyra | reverse complement strand
CATACTCGTAATATTTACGTTTATATTAACGCAATGCATTATGAATCCTGTCATTTAACGGTTCAAGTGACGCATTGAATAGTAGTATAACAACAGCAGTCGTGGCGGTTGCAAATAACAGATCATGGAAAAAATTGCAAAAGCATAATATATGATAACACCGAGAAAGAATGCAATGGGAGAATGGAAGCGCTGAGTCGCACAAGTCTGCAATATAATGCAAAATATTGAATATGCAAGAGATGGTCCCAGATACCCTCGTGAGAGATTTAATCTCGATGTTTACAAGAATATTCAGTATAACACAACTGATAGGTCTCATGTAGGTTACACGCATACATGCAACACACATTTTATCATCGAACGACGCAGGTGCGCAGATTGTTAATCAAAACATTTATTGTTTATACTCAATTGTTATCTGGACATTCGGGAGGAAAGATAATTACGAGTGGATATGTTGATTACATACTAAATTTAAAATTGAACTATTACATCAGAATCGCCGGAACTTATACATGATATCCAAGTCATACTTTAACAGTAATGCACAAAATAGATTGACAACGGTAGCTAAAGCTTTTCTTTAGGGTGTAGCATTTCCATATGCGGAAATCGTGCACAGCGAGCGCTACGGCGGAGAGATAAATACAATTAGGTTTGAAGCAAACGTAGTTATAACAGATTTAATTCGCTTGCTCTGGCGTAAAATTTAAATAAACTATGCACATTTTACAATCGCGATATTATTGAGCAGATCGAAATGGTAAAACTTTTGTCAAAAGTCGATTGATGGGTGAGATATCGTACCTTAGATCTTAAACTATCGAATATTTCGATATATCGAAGTTTTTAAGTAAAACACACAGATTTGCGCAAAGCTTCGTGGTTGTTGTCTAACAGCGATTTGTTGACGAGTTTCAAGAAGAAACATCACGTCAAATTTATCATCATCACCTTATTAATTGACCGCCTCGTTGGTCAAGTGGTTACAAGGGCGACTGCTTCTCTAGAGGTGCTGGGTTTAAATCCCAGCTCCAGCACTATTGCATTTTTCTAACTTTAACTTTATAATTTTTAGTAATGACTCCGAGTCTAGATTTGTGCCGGTTATAAAGCAATAGGGCCTCCCCCTATTCCATGCTGGGACCTAAACGTAGCTGGTGAAACGTGGGAGTATACTACACTCCTTTGCCTACCTCTTCGGGGATTACAGGGGTGATGTTTCATCACCTTATGCCTCATCATCATCATCGTCATCTTCTTCGTGTCTACTGTTTATTTACTACGCGAAAATTAGCCAGGACTATCTCTAGATGAGGAAGGTTGATAAACACCTCATTCCACAATACACAGAACAAGTACGGATGTGCTTCTTCAAGGGCCTTAGAAAACTCTAAGGCATATATATTTAGTCCATATGCGTTCCTTTACCATAGCATGTAATATTAAATATTACAATCACAAATAATTCTTTAAATTTAGAACTATGTCTATTGTATGTACTATGGATATTTTAAACTATACCATATGCCAAATTGCAAGAGCAACAGTCGCCGAGCAATTACCAGATGTATTAATATACCCGTACCGGATGCAATGTTTGACAGTGTATAGGCCTCATTTAAGCTTACGAGGAGTTTTAGGACTACCTCCTCGTTTTCGCGGAACGAATAAGAGGCGATCCAGCATATTTTTGAAGGACTGCAATGCTTTTGTGACTTCATACTAGTACAACAGGTAAGCGACTACTATCGTGAATTCAAGAATTGACTTTGTTTTTTTAGGAATATCTGTTCTATTGGACTCCGGTAAGACCATCATTGAGCCGCGCGGTTCGCGGCCTAAATGCCACTTACGTTTCTACCCCCAATTACAGCATTTTGACCGAACCACTTCGCGACCCAAATATTTCGTACTAAGTAAGTAGTATGAAAGTTTCGTAAGTAGTATGAAACTTTTATGCAATGCATGTCTACAGTGGCTACAGTGACTACCAACACAATAGTGACTAAAACAAAAAGATCGCAAAGCCAAACATAGCTGAAAATCAATGTTCTTTATAATGCTATTTAATTTAATTTATTTTATTTTAATTAGATAATATTGATCCATGTGTGTTAGTAGGAACTTAAAAGCTACTGTTAGTAAACACGATCATTATTTAATAAATTAATTTACAAAATTACAATAATAATAAAAAAAATAGAGTTGTGTATAGAGGGCTACCAAAAGACCTATCTCCTATTTGATAACCCTCCTAACAAAGCTTTGCCACACAGGAGAGGCATAATTTTCGACCTCCTTGAATACTCCGTGAGTGGCCCGTACAGCTCTGATCAATGCCATGGTTTTTGCTATGCTATGCTATAATGTCGGACATCTGAAGTCAAGACCGAGCAGGTCTGGTCATTACTTCGCTGGAACGTAGAAACGATTTCCTGAAACAATATTTGTGTGGGCCCACTGTCCATTTATCCAAATACGGCAGTGAATCCAGAATCCAGAGCTGACCCTAAATAGAAATTAAGTCCTATTTGTGATCGGACAAAGAAGGATAAGTTGAAATCACTCATTAATGTGAATTAGATTGGCATGCTCTTGATTCTAAGAACATATTTATCAATGGATCCTGCGATTTATCACAAAACCCACTAAGATATTCTGGAGAGGACATTGGCACAGCGGCGTTCGTTCTTCCCTCATTCCCGCGAAAACTTTGACGTAAACAGAATAATTTATCTGACAATTCCCTCGCTATTCAAATTAACTATTCCGTTAGGCACAAACAACTCGACGGGATAACGGACGCGTCTATTTATTTATTAGGTTGGGGTGAATGTCTGAATTATGTTACCAGTTCGACGTTCTTATTTCAAATGTTGTCCATAATGTAGACGGACAGTTTATTGAACGACAGGTCACGATTAGGGTTGACAGTTGGCAAATTCGATCCAAATGAAATATTCTTGTTTTTACTGAAGATAGTATCAATTTAGCCGTGGGCGGTCACTAGCGGCCATATACGTCTACAACCAAACTCAAATAGAACTTTTAGTGTCAGTTAGTCCAATTAGTACTTAGAATCTTTAATTCTGTGATCAATATTAAATGTAATTTACGCTGACAATTTGAATTAAATACCAACACTCATGACTATTACCTATATATTCTATAAAAACCAACGCTAATAATATACGTATGATATAATATTTGATAAATATACGACACACGTTATTTAAAAAACGGCGACAGAATATTATTCGATATAACATATTGATTTTGCACTGCTCGGTATCGGAGTATTTCTTTTTGCCTTAGTATTTCACTGAGGGTCTGAATATGAAAGGCATTTTAGAGAGCTCGCAACCGGCTACGGCCACTATCGGCCGTTGTAACCAAACGTGCTCTCCGATTAACGAGAATATCGCGGCCACTACCTGCGGCTATTTGCCGCTTTGTCTCGTACGCAAGCCAATGTTCGGTAAAAGATTTCATTCATAACAAACCGCCTCATCTATAAGAGACTGCCTCGTTGGTCATGATGGTTGCAGGCGCGACTGCCGATCGAGAGGTCCTGGATTTTTCTAACTTCGATTTTACACCAGAAATTTTTAGTAGTGGCTAGGAATCTGGATTTGTGTCGGTGTATGACAATTGTCTCACCACCTATTCCATAGTGGGACGTAACCATAACTGGTGAAACGGGGTACTAGACTACACTCTTCTGCCTACCGCTTCAGAGATTACAGGCGTGATGCAAGAATATCATATACTCTCGCAGATAGCGACATCATCGTCACAGCAACAAGCGACATTATAAAGAAAAGAAAATAAAATATAATAAACAAACGTACATTTATATCGACAGCGTATGCGCACACTTGGATATTGAGAACACCGATGTTTTTATTCAGCTAAAGGATACGTTCAACGACCGACTGAAATACATGCAAAACCTATGCAGCGCATCTATGAAAAGATACAGTTATCGTATCGATTTCGCAATCATTTGAATATTTTTTGAGGCCCAGTGGACAATATGCGGGCCACAATATATACGAAACTCACTGGCATTATACATATACAGAGTTGACAGATATTGCAAGAGGTTCCACCTTAGGTTGATATAATCGCAAAGCAACTATTCTAATAATAATTTAATAGTTACTTTTTAAAACATTATTATCACTGTAAGGGTGTCTTAACCGTCGTAATTACTATACTAAGGGGGTTGTACGCCACCTAGCAATGAAGGTGACTACAGCTCATATTCACCTGACTTACTTTAACTTTACTAATGTGTAATTAGTCAAGTTAAAGTTACTTGACTAATATGTAATTAGTCAAGTCAAAGTTGCTTGAATAATGTGTAATTAGTCAAGTTAAAGTGCCTATAGAGTTGCGCCTCGTATCTTAGCGTGTTTAAAGACGTAACTTTCAAGTTTCCGAAGTACAATGAAAGTGCAGCTATTGCTACGTATGCAATTTGTTTCATCGCTTCTCTCTCTCGGCGTGTGTTATCGAGGTAGTAAAATATTAATATTGCTTTATTGCCGTATATCAATGATGAACTACAGCGCTTGAAAATACCTATCGTTGTCAAACTTAGCAGAGAGTCTTCCTGCAGGATGCGTGAGAGCGTTACATACAAGCAAACGAGAAGTCAGGTACTATCAGTCAAACGCATACGGCGCCATGAATATCTTTTTTTTCATATTTATATTCATTTTTATTTCATTTGTTATTGCTCCTTTAAACTAGGTAGGTACACGCGACATACCAATCTTGGGATAGTTTGGGCAACACTCGTCAAAGTGGTTAAACGTGAAGCACGGCAAATTGTATACTATTCCTATACATATTTTAATAATCGCCCCAATTGTTTAACTCAATGATATTTATTAGACATTTAAAATTTATCATGATGTTATACTTATGTTTAATAAACCTGTAACCCCACTTAAGCAATAAAAATCAGTGTTTTTCCTTATTTATTAATTATACTTTCGTAAGTAAAAAACACTTTTAAAAATATTTTCAAAATATAATCTAAATTTCAATGGAATCCTTCGTCTTGCATGCACATGGTCTTCTATCATACAAATATAGCTTGTACATAGGATATTAAAAGAGAATGAAGAGACGCTCTCTCCATTCTCATTTAGTGCAGGTTCCTTCGAAGTATTACACACTCCATAAATCGTTTTAGCTGAAACCAACCTTTATCGAGTACCAGAACTATGTACATATGTATATGAGTTCAGCTGAATCACGGTTTTCAATGATATACATATTTGGATCATTAATTCGTCAAAATTGTTTATCGGTTTTAACGGTATGATATAACATCATAATCGTAAATTATATTACTATTAAGCCACGGATCTGTTGAGTTTCAGGCGTGAACTCCGAAAGCTGAACCATTTTCATCATTCAGGATTTTCTCTCATATTTTATACATTGTCACACGAATAGGTAGAGATCCCTTACCAAAGCGAAACTGGCGAAGTATCTGAGGTGGATACGATAAAAATATGATTTTTAATTTTCTCATTTACTGAGTTTTATTTTGAAAGAAGCTGTAGAATTCAAATAGCCCACAGCTAACTCGGATTGCTTCGAGATGAAAATACCAAAAAAAAACCTTTTGGTATTGCACTTGGAAGGAAATGGTTTTCTACGTTAGTTTTCAATCAAAACATTTACTCTGTAATAACAAAAAAAATTCACTCTTTCGAAATAAATGAGTTTACAGAAGCTACAGTGGTGAGGTATTCAAAATGTACTCGAACAGACAGCGTGACTCATAACTTATTCAGTTTCAGTTAATAAGTGTAATAATTTCTTCGTAAACGTGAAACGGACTTCGTATTTTACTTGACGTACATACGGTTGAGTCTGGAGGGAACTGAGATATAATTACGCGTAGTAGCAATATATGGGAATTAAATTGGATCATTTGTAAATTGAGCTATAATTACAGGAATGCAATTGGAGTTGAAAAAAATATTCGCTCTTATTAATATACAGATTGCTGCGGGCGGTAACAGAACTTTTTGATGTTGGAATAGGTTAGCTTAAAAATTTGGTGTTGATATAATAATGCCGGCGGCGGCGACCGCGTCTCAATCATATGGCGACCGCGTCTCTTTGCGACTGTTGGTATAACATTTTCAGCACTTCAAAGGCGTGAAAGTTTGGTTGCAATCGGTAATTGACAGTCGATTAGCTTCATATCGGATTACAGGTCAAAAATTTTGAACTGTCGAGTTCAAAAATGACCTGTCTCTATGCCTTCTTTCCATACGATGTCAGTGTCAAAAATATACTAGATTTTAATAAATTAAATACGGGAGCACATTTTGATCTTTTTACCGGTTTTTCTTCATGGTTGTCGGTACTTATTATTTTGATGGGGATGAGCGCCACCGAATAAATCACGTGAAAATAACCCCACTTCCCACTTTACTGACTCATTATAGTACCTATTCACTCTTTACTACGTCCTTTTATTGAACAAATGGATACATTGTATATTGCGCAGTTCCGCAGTCAGTCAACTAATTTCTATGCGAACAACTATAACAGGGAATAGATGTGACAGGTAATAATAAAAAAAAAGAAATACGCTTTTTTTAAATAGCAAACGCGAGGCGCCTCGACTAAAATATCACCTGGTAGTACACTATATACAACCTAGAATGTAGCACGATTACGTATAAACTGCATATTCACTTGTTTTGAATAATTCGTGGTTGTACGAATTGAGAAACATTTAAAGCATGAGGCGAGGGTGGTTTGGACTTACCGTTATGGCGCCGTAGTTTCCGAGGAAGCGCTTCTGGCGTCCGTCGACCTGGCACGCCAACGAGTTGAGCAGGTAAATCGCGATGCGTTGCACGAAGCCCTCTTGGTTGGCATCCGCCACCCGGTTCAGAAGGATCTGCACGACGCGCTCGTATTCGAACAACTGGAAAAATGTGCACGTCTCAGTACGTGTCAACATACATTTGACATGTCTCCACTGCATTATACGACTTCTTAAGTACCCACTATAGAAACCAGTGCCGGTTTTAGCACTACTAGCGCCCTGGGCGAGATTTTTTTCCTAATCTGATCGTTTATCCTTGACGGGCGGTCATATATGTATGGCTCATAATGGCTGGAAGTACTTAACCGGGTACAAGCTATCCCCCTGTATATTAATCTGCCGCGTTTTAGTAAATCCCGAAATCCCCTCTTGGGCTCCCCTACTATAGATCACGGTATGTGTACATAACGACGTGAAATAGTGAACTAAAATAAATATTGAAAATTACAAAAGGCATACCATGCTTTGCAACAGATGTTTTATTGGCCCTAACTAGGTACGCTATTGTTTTAAATCCCTTTTAGACACCGCCTAATTCATATTCAAACAAAGGGTATTGTTAACTATTGCAAATGTTGCGCACCTGCAAAACATATGGAGTGCTCCAAACTTTTGGCCAAGGCTGTAGGCTACATATTATCACGCTATCACCTACGAGGTATCCAAACGGGGGATATCCAAAGTCACTATTCAACGCGGACGAAGTCGCGGGCACAGCTAGACAGTATAAATTATAAACTTACTCCAATACATGTACAACGTCAAAC
Organism: Yanguna cosyra; assembly: GCA_018239045.1. Classification (NCBI taxonomy): domain Eukaryota; kingdom Metazoa; phylum Arthropoda; class Insecta; order Lepidoptera; family Hesperiidae; genus Yanguna; species Yanguna cosyra. Next base: position 6,923 of record DVPF01000019.1, on the reverse strand, counting down.
AGAACAATTTGATTCATCGTGATGTAATATCGCGGACACAGGCACTCGGTTACCTCTAAGCTGATTATCGCTTGCAGCAGGAAACAACCACGCATATTAGCTCTAGCTTAATGTTTAAACATGCTCAAACGAAAATTTTCTTAAAAGACCGAGCGGCAATGTCCGCGAATGTACGTCATCTTATCTAATTAAATACATATCTTCATATTGGTAATCGGTATGTTGTTCTGTTTTACCATAATATTTTTCATGTTGAGTTTCCTTTCAATTCATGCTGACAGTGAGGCAACTTGAAAACAAAAAAAAATCCCTCACGGTTCTTGTCTTTTTTCACCGACCCAGTAGGCCTTGCTCAATTAGCGAGGGAACTATAAGGGGGCGCCTGTGGGAAATTATAAAGAACCAGAACGAGGACTGGACGAAAAGGGGCGCCGCGGGCTGCGGGCCTGCGAGCCTGCGAGCCTGCGGGCTGCGGCCGGCCTGCGGCCTACGGCGCCCCTTTTCGTCCGGCGCCCCTGGGCGGTCGCCCAACCGCGCCCTACCCTAACGCCGCTCGTGGTCACGACGACTTCGTGCAGCGATGCAACAGATGCAGTTTCATAAACGCGCTACTATTAGCCTTTAGTCGCATTTACGATGTACGACGGAAGCGATTCAGTATCACGACTGTGTCGGGCGGCACCGAATGAAAGATCGGAGGGTAGTGCGGCTTTAAAGGCGCAGTATCGATGCTGCAGCGCCACAGTAGCGATGCAAACGCGTGCTACGTGGGCGCAGCTACAGCATCGCGACTATTGCTACTGAATCGATTCAAAAAGTGGCCATGGGCGACCTCCCTAACTAATAATGTTTTTAATATAAATAGCTCGTACTAACTGGAGTGACGCTAGTAGTCCTATTCCTACAGTGCTATCCGAGGTCGATTGCCGATGTACGAGTATTTATGCTGTAACGTCCACTTGCGAATTGTACTTGGTCGTTTACTACCTTATTCGCTTAAAAAAGACATCCTATTTTTTTGACTCTTATACTTTGACTTTTATTACTATACATCTATTTGCATATTAAAAGCCTTAACAACAAAAGCGATAAAGTTGTAGACACAATAAAGTTATAATAGCCAGGGCCAAGTACAGGCACATCAGCAGGATACACAAGCGGCTGTTTGCCTATCTCTCCGGGAGTCGGGCATTCTGGTCGCTAGTTAAATTGTTGAAGGTAATTTTTGTCGTTTGTCCTTTCCATCTTTATGGAAATCAGCTGGTTCTCTGGTCCATACGCCAAAGGGAAGGCTGAACTTCTTGCCACCCTGTTTGGTTCCAATTCGGCTCCTGACGATAGAGATGTCACACCGCCTACCATCCCGCGTTGTGAGAGCTCGATGAACGGCTTAGTCTACAAAAAAAGGCTATCAAACGCGCTCTACAATCCCTCGATGTTAATAAATCGAGTAATGAGTATCATCAACACATAGCTCCTCAGGTATCTGGAAGACCACCAGCTGATCAGCGATCGCCGATACGGCTTTCATCAGGGCCGTTCAGCTAGCGTTCTTCTAGCCTACCTGACATACCTCTGGGCGCAAGCCATCGAAAACGGTGGGGAGGCCTTGGCAGTAAGCCTGAATATTGCTAAGGCGTTTGATCGGGTCTGGAATGAAGCTCCTTTTACGAAGCTACCATCTTACTGTATCCTTGAGAGATTATGCAAATGGGTGGCCGGCTTTTTGTCGGAGCCACATATAAATGTCGTAGTCGATGGATTTTTCTCTGATATGAAACTTCTTAACGCTGGCGTACCACAAGGCTCTGTGCGGTCTCCCACGCTTTTATCCTCCATATTAAAGACATGTTGCTGCAAACCGGCGACATTCATTGCTATGCGGATAACAGTACGGGAAACGCATTGTCCACAGGTCGTGCCTGTCACTCTTCAATTCAACCCTACGAAGACACAACTTTGCGCGTGTACCACTAAGAAAGCCCCCTTTGTCATGGCGGCGAAATTTCAAGGCATCACACTCACCCTCATAGAAAGCATCGGAATCCAGGCAGTTGATTAAAAAAAATTAAACACAATGTAATTAAACATAAGTAATTTAATACATTATGTATGTCGTACCTATCGTAACGTAACGTCACGCCTGTAATCCCCGGAGAGGTAGGCAGAGGAATGTAGTACTACACTCCCACGTTTCACCAGTTACGTTTAGGCCGATTACGGAGTAGGCGTCGTACCTACAGTATATTAAAAGATCTAAAATACCGCGCTTACACATTTTACAATTTTCAGTACCACCAAAATATTGCTTGCATCAACTGAACAGGAGTGACTGTAACGCTGAGCCCACAGTCGTCTTCTCCTATTACCAGCCTGGGTCTCGATGTGAAATGGAGATCTGGAGAGGATGTCCAACTTACAACAAGTTTGATGACGAGTACAAATGTTCTGACGCCTGCATTTACAAATTTATTGTCAATTCTAGTGAGAACAGAGTTTTTAGAAACGCTTATCTACTAAGAATTCTAACATTTATTAACTTCAGTTAACAATCGGTAAACAACATGAGGGTCTTTAAAATTGACTCCAAAATTTTCATCAGACCAGTTGGTCACAACCCGTATTTCTGCCGATCCGTGATGGACCAACCGTCGAAATAGGCACCAGGTCTCCAGTTGTTCATCATCAGCATCATCAGCCTATTGCCGTTCACGGCTGGACAAAGGCTGCGCCTGATGGGTTATGCCCACAATCCCTACGCTGGGCACGCGGGTTGGGGATCGCAGAGCACAGCTTCTCCCACCGCCTACGCTGCTGCCTATAAGCGATCAGGGCATTTAGCTACTGCAGGAGATGTACGTAACCGGCGACATGGGGACGTATAATATGTTATAGCCAAATTCATACATCAATAATCCTAATAACATGATTTCATTATAATTATTTAAAAAAAACGAATTTCAAAGTTTTTATGTCGAAATAATTAAACGAGTTGCCCTCATTGCTTGAAAGCTATGTCATAGGTACGTTTTTTAAAATAATTTAGTATCGCTTTCATCGTCTCATGGAGAGAAAGTACTAAAATATCTTCCAAAAAATTTAAATATGTCGTCATAAAAAAATATGACAAAAAAAATATTAGCAGGGATTGAAAAGGAAATTGATTTGCTTTGACCTTGGAATAACACAGAGAAATGACAAAGCTGCCTTTCATCTTGTATTATAGAATTCATGTCATTCATACTCCATTCGAATTCCAGGTGCAGATTGGACGGAAGCAATAAATAAATTACCTCATCCTGACAAACTTAGCATGAAAAATATTCTTGACAACTTAATAGACAGTGTCATCTCTACAACATTCGTACCTGGAACATCTAAGACTTCGGTAAATAGTGGTTCCAAAGTAAAACCTACAAACATGTCAAATAGCTTGTGTATTACTGATGAATTCGTTACTTGCATTGTTAACAATTGCATGCCACAAAGCGACGATATATAAACATCCGAATGCACAGTCCTAGCCACAGATAACCAAACAGCTCTGTCTATGAAGTAACTGTTAAATTTTATGGAAGAAATGTTAAACATCGGCAAGGGTTCCAACGTTCCGTTGTTAGTTGATGTTCCGGGTTTTGTGTTACCAGGACTCAATTTGATGAGATTATCCACCAACTGGTGGACGATATTTCAAATGAAAAAACAACTTGCTGAAAACAACAGGAGCTTCATCAAAATTAGACACATTCCAAAAAAATCATGTACTAACAATGTCATCGTATAACTACTTTTATAATTTTAATGATAATCACAAATTTTAAAACATCAAAGAAGTTCTCCTAAAAGTAAATATTTAAAATTCCAAATTATTTCACAATGTGTATCGTGTATGAACAATTACAGCACGTACAGATTAGGTATTATTTCAGATATCACATTTCTGTTTCCTTAAAATATTAAGTTAACCTGTATAAAAAAGCTTAAAAAATCATAAATCTATTACCACAGATATTCAAATTACACTCAACATTTGATAAATACGAAACATACAGATTATAGTCTGAACTAACTTTGCTTCATTTAATTATCATACCTATTAATTTTATCACGTGTGGAAGTCCTTGATAGCGGTCTTATCTTCTGACGTCTGTATTTCCCAACATTTTAAATATTGTCAAATTATGTTTCATATCCTACACCGTGAGTTTTACCACGTGGATTCTATATAGCATCATCCATAGAAGGATTTCTGAATGCTTAATATGTTGTATTGATAAACAAATGTTCGCAACATAGGTAGAAACAGCAGCAACGTCCACGAATAATCCAACAATCGTTACAACTGCAGTACTAGTTAGCACATCACCTACAACAAGTATACCTTCAGAAATTCCTACAATGCCTACAAATGAAGTTCCTACAAATGAAGAAACTACAGAAGCATCAGTCTTTGAAACTACAAAAGAATCAGTCTTTGAAACTACAGAAGAACCAGTCTTTGAAACTACAGAAGAATCAGTTTTTGAAACTACAGAAGAATCAGACTTTGAAACTACAGAATTCACAATCATCCCCACAATAGCTAAATATAATCAGAAGTAAATATTGAAATCATATTTTTAGAGAAAGAAAGAGATGTTAATCCACAATGATAGTTAAAAAAAAAAACTAAAAAAAGACGCTTTTATTGCTAATCGAACTAAAAACTGAAAAATAATGTTTAATTACAAAGAGTTTATATTACAATAGTAGAAGATCGAACAATCAATCATAATGAATCGCCTCAGAATAAAATTATGATAAAATTTAAGTTATTTACAGAATAATTGAATTCGGAGTAAAAAGCGTGGGGTGCATTTTAGTGTGGTTCATAACTATCCTCTCATAGACAGTTACCAATAGAATGATTGTTATATTTAAAATATCAAGCACTCCACGCCCAATTTTACGCCGAAATGAATTATTTTGTTAATAACTTGAATCTTATTATAATTTTATTCTGAGGCGATTCAATATCATTGATTGTTCAATCTTCCAGTATTGTAATATAAACTCTTTGTCATTATAAAATTTTTTCTCATTTTTAGTTCGATTAGTAATAAAAGCGTGTTTTTTAAACTATTATGACTAAAGCCGTGCTCTAAAGGAGCTAAGGGTAGTGAAAAGAAGTACAATAAAAATGCAACGTTAGGTGTAAACGAGCTATAGTACAAATTTGTTAATTAAAAATGAATAGATTTTTTATCCAACTGTATTTTTGACGTCAATTTACCCATGTGCAGAGTTGAATTTAAGCAACTCGCACTATGACAATCGTCAAAATGCAGATGTCTGCATGTTGTATTACACAATCCTCTTGGTCATAGGTATTTACGAATTGTTTTGTTTATAAGCACGGCGATGGAGGCACGACTACTCTCATAAAACCAAGTGTCATTGAGTTTTGGTGTTTTCAGCATACAAGTTATTACTGCATGTACAGTTTCATCATAATTTTTATTCTTGCAGATAAAGAAGGAACCGATGTTATGGGACAAAATAGAACAATTCTTGGCTTTAGTCCCTGAAAAGTTTTCGAGTGAAACTAAACAATGCAGGTAAATGATATTCAGAATTTTTATATTAATCAGTAAATGTAGGAATCCTTCGTAAAAATCATACTAGAATGTTTAAATTCGATATGACATGTTTTTGGTACAAAGAAAAAATATTTCAATGCAAGTGAAAAAGAATTTTGTTTCACTCAAGTGTTTCATGGAACTTTAATCATAATGTAATAGGAACATAGGTCATATGAACTAATAGAGTGTTGTCGATAACCTAAGTGACACGACATAGTTGTAGGTGCAAAAGATAAGAACAAAATTTATTTCATTATAATGCCACAAGTCCTATCACAGCATGCTTTTGGCAAAAAAATATTTGTAAACCTAAGTCATGGTTTTTTTAATACATATCAACGAACATTATCCATTTTTTGGTGTAAACATATTAAATAAAACATTATAGCGTGACAAATAATTATTTATTGTACAATGGTGATGGTCACCTCATTTAAATACGATTTTTTTCAGATCTGAGAGTTAGGGTTTATTGCGTATTTCTCTGTTCCTGTTTTATGTACACGACTATTTCAGGCAAAATACAAATAAGAGTAATTTATATACAAGGGTTTTATTAAATTTTTAGATTTGCGAAAAGTTTTGGATCGGTTACAAAATTAAGAATAGAGTTTGAGCGCCTCAAGTCACTGTTAGCCAAAACTGAGAGCCCAATCGTGTTTGCTCACAATGATTTGCTTCTAGGAAACGTGATCTACAATGAATCGCAAGGAACAGTGTCCTTTATTGATTATGAATACGCCGCCTATAACTATCAGGCGTTCGATATAGCAAATCATTTTAACGAATTCGTAGGTGAGTTCACTTGACTTAATTTCTCTTTTATTTCTAACGGTCAGTATCTTAGTACTTAATATTGGTTTTTCTTTTCCAGGCTTATCAATCGATGATATTGATTATCGCAGATATCCCAATGAAGAATTTCAGGCAGCGTGGATTCGAACATATTTGACTGAATTTTTGGAAGAACAGTCACCACCAAGTTCACATATAGAAAAAGTTTATAAAGAAGTTCAACAGATGGCACTGGCATCTCATTTCTTCTGGGGAATCTGGTCTCTCGTTCAATATGAGCTGTCAGACATTGATTTCGATTTTGGAAGGTGAGTGAAAAGGAATCTCATTGGATATGTTTTAACCATTTTATAATGGCGTAATTAAAATAGTGTGCGTGGTTAACATATGAGCAAATCCGTACGTGCGTTGTTTTTGAAATGCATATAGTTTCATTGAATATGATACTTGACTGCCTCGTTGGTCGAGTTTGTTGCATGTGCGACTGTCGATCGGGAGGTCCCGGGT
>DVPF01000018.1:0-14672 GCA_018239045.1 Yanguna cosyra | reverse complement strand
AACCTGTCGCGCTTCGTCTATATTCATCACCCTCTTCATACACGCACGCCGGTTTCGGAGACTTCTGACTCCCCCATATTCCTTCTTAAATTTCCTTTATTTTAAATAATAATTTCTCACACCTTGTGGAAGTTTTTTAGTTTTCTTAAGTCAATATTTTCAGAAATCGAATTTAGCCATCTGACCGAACAAGTACCTATGGACCTCATTATGGACCCTCTTATCGCGCGCCTCCTCTCAGCATGATAAGGGTGAAGGGCATAGTTTGCCAACCTGGCAATCGGCGTATTAAGGATTCCGTAATAATGGTATATTTTTGTAATGAAATGAATGATCGCCTTAGTTTTGTGTTGTACTTACCTTGTAGTCTTACAAAAACTCTGAGGTGTCTCAGCCAATCACATCGTAACCGGTGACGCTACGACAAACTTATACGTAAATCGGTACAAACAATAGGAGCAGAAGCAGAACAAAACATGATATGAATCTTCGGCCCGCCCGACTTATACCGCTTTCATATACCTTTCATATCTAGTACCGTTAGTAACAAAGGTAATTTATTTATACTTATAAAAAAAAGGCAGACATTCAGACTGTACCCGTTTTTACTCATCTTTGCACATTTGCAATGTCACCCTCTCCACAATAAGCTCCCTTAAAATAACTCTTACAGCAATTTCTAAAGAGCCCGACTCCTAGTGAGCCGACGGTTCTCAAAAGCCGAGATTTAATTTAAATTATCTTCATTGAACAACAAAAAATAAGACAACTTGTAGGAATTTAATTCATTATAAATACTGTTCGTACTGAAATTTAAGTCAATAGCGAATATTCTTATCTTAATGTAAAGCGAATTGAATTTAAAGATCATTAAAAATAGTGTTTCACTCGACCACCTGGTTGAAACATTTTTTTTTTGTTTCAGTTATACTGTTTGTACATGGTCATGTTAGAGACAAAAGACAATAAGCATTCTCCGCCACATTTTATCTTTTTTTTTCTAGTTATTTATATTGATTTTTGCTATGTTTTTTGTTCGACGCCCGCTTACGTTGCGGACGCTACGCGAGGAGCGGGCAAGCAGTAATTTGATATAATAATGTTGCTCATAATAATTACGAAGCTAATTCCAATTCGGTGCTCGGAACAAATATAGAGGCAGACAAGTATTTATTTTATGCCAATGTACATGGTATGTTGTAAGTATGTTTGGGGTTAATTGCATCAACGTACCTTCGTGTGTGAGTGGTGGTATACCAAACAAGTTATGTATAATTAGACGTAAATATAATTGCAAGATATGGACAAACATATTATGTACTGAAATGTACGGATCACAGAAAGGCGAAACCAAATTCATAATGAACAGCGTAGTGCAGGAAGCTCCAGCCATCCGATAACTTCAACTTAGACGTTTCACATTTTCGAATTTCATTGTGACCATCTAAAATATGTTTCATCCGTATAACAATAATGAACATCAGTAACTAATAATAGCCTGGTATCCTACCATAAAACCACTTACATAAATATTTACTATACATATGCAATAATAATATTATTTATCATTGTTTCTGAAACAATAGATCGTATCATTTGAATAATTTTATCTGATACAAGTGTTCGCAGTTACCGCGCGGGCGTACAGTCGCACACATAAATGTAATTTGAACAAATTTCCGCAATATTAAACGACTTCAGCTATTTAATACGCAGTCGTATTTACACACATATCTACACATTGTCTATGTATGTTGTAACTATGACAACTCGACCTGTCAACTTGCCTCGACACTTAAACAAAACTGAGTAGCAAAACAAACTGTAAGTGTAATAAGCTTATACGAAGTCATTTGTTTATACATTATACAGCAGGGTATAAGCATCAACATCGATTGCAGAGTTTAGTACAACCTTTTTACGTAATTATACATATAATGCCATAATTTAATCCGTTTTCTTATAAAAATACGAGTTTTGCATTGTTTACATCTACAATAACAGTGTTACAGTAACACTTTTCCTTGCGATGGCCCGCATACAGTCATCCAGAGCTGTGATTCTATATCTTATTGGAATTTGGACTTAAAGTTCGTGCAGATAAAGTTCATTTTACGCTATGTGAGTGGTATTCATGCACGTTATCACGTCCGTAATACTCAGCATCTTAGCCACTTTTAAGAATGTTTCCGCGCTATGGATTAGAAGCGACCCAGTGTACAGAGAACAGACACGTACAGTGACGGCCTTGAGAGATCTACTTGTATTTCATTATGTCAAAATCTGGGTGTGTAATAAAATCGTAGTGTCTTTGCGTGGGAGTGAATTGTTTGCGAGTTTATGATCTTACGACAAACTGTCCGATTCTTATTATATCTGTATTACAGAACAGTAGGTTATTAGCATTCAAGATTAATAATAAGATTGAAGTACTTATGACCTGTACAGAAACTGAAATATTTTTTTTACCATAGCATAGCGTATCATAAGGGGTGTGTTCGCACTGTGAGCTAAGAATGCCCGAGAAGAGGATGCCATAAGGTAAATTAAAAGCTGTTTGTTCGACCATGAGCTTCAAGCGAAAACTTCGCTTGTGTTTCGTGTAAATTAAAGGTGACACTTGGTCATTTCAAAGGCAGCATTCACACGGTAGACTTATTTTGTTCTCAGACAATCGGAATTATATAGTCTAAGAAGTGAAATATGCAGAAGTTTTCCTAAATGTACATAGGTAATAGGTATATACCTACATGTATTACATGCTTATGTTAATAACCCATTAGTTTACACATGATGAAAAAAAAAATCAGTTGACGGAAACGGATGTCCGTGACGGAAGGCTGGTGCTGTGTCAGTGGCATACATGCATAATAGGCATTTAAAAAATATACTCATAGCTGCATATTCCCAAGTTTTCTTGTGTACACATAATAGTTCACATATCACATAATAGTTCTATCTAATGGTCGATGTTATTATGTAATGATAACTCGTATTACATTTTCTAATAGGTTTTTTATTTTACGACTTCGAATGAACAAGAAAAATATATACATGTCATGTATATATCGACTGAGATTTTCCACAAATTTCTAGTATGAATATTTAAGTATTAAATTAAAATACATCGTAACTAAAGCAGGTGAATATAAACAAACCTTTTCGTTAATAAACACTTACATTCGTGTATTGTAATAGCGAAAATGACTCTAATGTAGCAATTTTAGTAGCGAATGTAGTAACATGTAACAGTTATCACGGTTATAAAAATAGCTATCATAAATCTGTCAGTCGGGGATGTCCTTGCGTGGATAAATGTTTAAATAATCTTCAATAATCAAAGTAATAAAATGGCTTTAGAAAAAATCGTGGGCGTGCACGAACGAGGTGACTTTACGATCGATCGTTACGAGTACGCTGTCGATATCTGTTTAGTCGCGATCACTTTATCGATACGCTACATACATGTTATCCCCGGGGCTTCGAGTGTACTGCAATGTGTTCAAGCGAGAGCCACGCGATGGTCGGGGCTCTGTCGCGACCTCCATGCATACATAGAGGAAGAAGATTTGTGTAAAAGTGTAGACAAATAATTCAAGAATTTAATTCGTTATATAACGTTCCGTTAATTCGTTTTTGAATGCTACGACTATAAAAATAGTGCGCTATAGACCGATTATTGTTAATAAAAAGTTTGATACTATCATACGGTTAAGGGAGTGCCGTAATCTTTCGATCGTATTTTGTTTGTGCACTCGACACATGTAATTGCTAATGTTTCAAGCATGTCTTCGTTTCCCACTACCTTAAAATATCCTCTGCTGAGTACTGTCTAATAAGGCAAACTATAATTTTCCAGAAGCAGGTCAGGTCTGAAAGGATAGAGATAGGTATTTGTCACTTGGTACTCTCTGCCTACCCCGTAAGGGATCTGACATGACGATATAATAATCATAACTACCAATAACTATAATGTTATTTGTTAACACTTGTTACAATTTTATGTAATACGAGTATTATAGTCGGACGGATATGCAATGTGATATTGATATGCGATGGACGGATATGCAACGTGGGTGACATTACACAACAGGCTCCGATTGAAACCTGTCGCCCATCTGCATAACTTATTTCCTCTTTTAACAATATATTCAATTAATTTTTAATTGCACTATACAGAAAAGCTGTGATTTGTTCAAAATAACGATGGAAAAATAACGTGTACATAAAATATATTATAAAAGTAAGCGAATTTAAGATAAGTTAAAGATTCTAACTGCAAGGACACAAATAATATCCGTAATAATAAAATACAAAAATTCTTAACGAACTACAAGAATATATTTATAACGTAAAATATTTATACAACAACGTAGTTTTTGTTAAATGTGGAGGAGAACAATACTTTTAATATTTAAATATGGAACAGCAGAGTTGCAAAAAAAAGCTTTTGGCAAATATAACGGCTGCTCCGCCGAGCAGATTTTAATTTATGTGTTGTAACATTGGCAAACGGTGTATAACATGCTTGTACAAGTATTTATGTCATAGAAGTATTAACGCGTATATTGTTCTATATGTTCTATATCACCTTTACTTCGTGTTAGGCTATGGAACCGCGTATAATAATAACATTTTAGGACAATATAGGTAGACATAGATACGTATGTATGCATATTTGAAAGTGAAGTATGAATGTCATTGAAGTGTGTACATATAAAACGGAACAATACTTTTCGTATTTAAATATGGAGAGCTGGTGTAGGAGTTCGAATAAAATTAAAAACGGTTGTCAAATATATTCGGGCAAGGCGGGTTGCGTAGTCGCGAGTTGATTTTAATTTATTTGATGTAACGTAATGTGCGGTGGCGGAGGGCGCATGCGCCGCGGCCGCACTGCGAACGTTCCGGACGCCGTTTTTATGTGTTTATGTATTCTAATTTTATTGTTTTCTTTATTTGCGTCCCACTTTTGTTTGGTTCGGAGCCCGGCATTGTTCGCCGTCGTAAACGCCGATTTAGATGATAAATAAAAAGTTGTAATAATAAAAATTTGCCGTATGAAAAATTTTATTCAGTGAACGTATTTTTCTCCCGCCCGTACCGGCGTCGCGTCGTAATGTTTTGGTGTTTTCGTCTTACTGCGATCACGATATAAATTATAGTTGTTTATACGCAATTCTTCGTCCCGGAATTGAAAATATGTAAAGTATTGTTCGCCTTTTCTTTGGCCTACATTCTAATAAAACTTTATATAATATATTGTGAGACGACTTTACGAAATATTTTCGACGACAAATCATGCATTATATACGTGTTTATGAATAACTAAATTATGATTTTCCTAGTTATAAAAATGTCGTAGACCTGATTACTGACTAATATTCATAGCAATGTCGGTTTCATATTGCCTTCATGACTGGTTATTTATAACTATTACGAAAGTGTGGACAATAGAACAAACGTTGGACGATTTTTTCATTAAGACCATACATAATTGAACATAATGAATCATTATTTAGACAAGCGGACAAGCAGTTGCAACATATGCAACGAGTGCAGTTAGGGTGGATGCACACCGAAGACGCGAACCGCAGATGCGTTACTGCAATTGTATAACCGGGAGATGTGTGTGTATGTGTGTATGTATGTGTGGGTGTGTGCAATTCCGTTCATGTGTGCACCGATCTCGTAAATAAACCGCACGTTGCCAGTCAGTGCGTCATCACGATGGAGATTATAATGGGAGATGGTATGCTTTATTGATGAAATTATTACGTATAGTGTACCTACACCTTTAAGTTAATAATAAATTTCATGTTGCTTATCTGCTCGTTCGATATATTTTTTAATCGGCATTTGAAAATGTTGTTCTATTTTAAATCCTGTTCTCTGGTAGGGCCGCTTATTATTCACGTTATATTTTAGTGTCTATTTCTGTTTCTAATAAATGTAATGCAATTTGATCAGACTGCACGAGTTGCAGTCGTAGGGCGCAATTCCGAGTATTCATCGGAGGAGTTTCGAAGTTCAAGTTTCATTGTTACATTGGAGCCAGAAATTTGCCTGAGGTTAAATTAATGTATCTTTATATTGTCGGGCGCTACAGTAAATTGGATGGGTACTGGTGATATGCAGGATGAACTGTGGTAAGCTCTAGTAGTCTAAAATAGTGACGAACACTTAGAAGGGAAACTATCATTTCCAATAAGTTATTCGTTGTTATTCATTATAATGCCACAAAACTCAGCGACAACCCTACCGAAGGCATGTAATTTTATACAGGGTGAGCTTACATACGTCGTAACGGCTTTTGAGTACCGGAATCGGTACAAAGCCTGTTTTTATTTTGAATTAATATTAAAAATGAATACTTCAAACGGGCGCGATTGTGAGTTATATATATATAATTAAGCACGATTATAGCGGCATTGGCAATTATCCACAATGTCTGCGATGGTATTTCGTATTCCGTTTCCGTTCGGTTGACTTCATGTGCGCTCGGCGATCTTCGGCTGTTTTCGGAGAAATGTCAGATGTTTTTGGATTTAATCTTTTAATTCGATCGGTGAAAATGTGAGGGCAAAAGTACCCCTAACATGTATGGTTGCTGGGTAATTATAAAGGCTCGTTTGTATGCATATTATTAATATCACTACGACTGATTTCACTCAGCCTACTTTGAATTCCGTGCTATCTGGTGGTTAATGAAGTTTCTAGACACTGCAGAGGGGTGGTGCCAATAACCGCTTACCAATTAGGCGATGAATTCAACTTTTCTACATTCAGAGGTCCAAACAAATGGACCCTTATTGGTTAGGGGTTCATTTCGTACGTAAAATAAAATGCTTAACACATGGGTTTTCTTTTTAATCGTACTAATCATTCCGACAAAATAGTGAACATTGAATGAACATTTTGAAATACGTACGCTTTTGTTTTTGTAATTTCATTCCGTTTTTCTAATAATACATAACAGAGTACAATAGGATGTTATGTCAAGATACTATGTAAAAATACGCTTGTATGAAGCGTGTAATATATGTTTAAGAAGCGCGTCCGTTTTGTAAGGAAGCTATCCTTACAGAGTCGACGTGCTTTATATGGCATTTTTACACTCGCTACCCTCTGCCTACTCTGTACAGACCCTGGCGTGGAGATACAAAATATCATGTTCCATCAATGCCCCTGTCATTGGATGACAAGGAACTCTTGGAGCCCATGTTGTGAGACACGAATATCTGCAAATACTTTTAGTCGTGTGATGTAGGTACTCAAAATGTGTATTGGGAAAAGTGACATTTTCGTTTTTATAAATAATTCCAAGATCCTTAGTGTCTATTTCATAACTATTGTTTCAACATTATTATTTCCATTTTCACCTTTGAAACATAACATGTTCCGAAGACGGATAACGTGAATTAAAGCATCAAAAGTCAAACCGATTTGCATATCGGCAACGTGCATTGATTAAATTAATCCAACTGTCGCTCAATAAGCGTGTACGCCCGTTTAGGGAACACGAGCCCTGCGGCGGACAACATCCTTGTAAAATTAAAAGTTAACCGGTAGTGTACGATGTTATCTAACGAGGTGCAATTTATGTTGTCCACTACGGCTATTTATCAACAACGCCTAAAATAGGTCTCACTGGCTGCATTTGCGCTCACAAAAAACCAGCACAGTAAATTATGGATATCGCCAAGTACCAGCGCAACGCGAAGGGCTTTTACGTTTCAATCACTGATCCAACGTGGTTACAAAACTATCTGCTCGCATTTTCCCGCGCAAGCTCCTTTTCGGCGAACTGTTATGATTACGTGCAATTTGGCTTTCAATGAGACATCGATTGTTTGTTCCGAATTTACCTGTAATGCTGAATATATGTATTTCGAAATTGCACACTGAAGTGCACGTGTGACGGAAACTCAGAACATTTTAACGCGATCAATTGAACTTGAGCACCATTGGGCTAAATTGGTCTGTATCGATGCTATTAAGTGAAGGTTAAGGTTATCGCTCGACTTTCAATAAAAGAGGTGTCGAAGGATTCCTATGAGTGGTATATGAATGGTGATAGTTAAATTTGGCGAGATCATTTTCGTATGCGTGGTGAGCTCGTCCCTGCAAGTTCGCACGCAGAACTCGGCCGGTCGATGCGGGCCCACATTTTACGTTCTATTTCCGAAGAAACACGAAACCGACACGAGCAACAGCTATAATAAATTTCTTGTCTTATAAAAATAAAAGTTTTCTTTTTGCCAGCGAAGCGCGGAGCGACCGCCACAGAGCGCACGAGAGCGATAGGACAGAGGATCCTGGGAGACAATTCTATAATAAATAGTTTGAGGCTAGTTTGTTGTTCTATTTAGTTCGTGTTTAAAAAATCCAATTCATTGTGCATAGATGGCGTTACCTAATGGTTCCTTACGGCCGGCCTTTTGTGGACTTTAAATGTCATAACACCAAAAAATAAATGACCTTTCAGCCATTAAGTCTTATTCGACTTGCTTGAATGTGATCTTATGAACCAATGAAACCGGATGAATTGAGTCTATTTACTTTGTGTCTCTTCATAATATTTATATGCAACAGCCATTATGATGTCATCAATAACAAAATTATTCGTGATCAAGTCTCTGTTAATCACAGAGACGAATTATAAATTTGTACGTCCTTTAAAAAATGTTACGCGTTAACAATATGATATATGTGTTAATAATATAATAATCGTTGTGAGATTATTTTGGGTGTATTTATTTATTTGAATCAGTATAGTATAGTAAGCGTGAAGTCATCGCACTTGAGAACAATATCATTCGGAATGTATAAGCAAACTTACTGTTGATTGCTACACTGCGTCAGGGTGGTGCAGAGGGTAAGCTCGAGTTGTGAATTGGCCGCGCAGCCCTCTCGGCATTATCGTGATTCATGCCGCTTATAATTTTATATTATGTTAAAATGGGGGGACGGGTGATATTAAAAATACAAGGGCTCGCCGAGCACTTTGCACCGTCTGCGTGGTAACGAAGTTTGTTTACGGCCAAACTACGAGTATCAATCCCGCAACGGACAACCGTTGCAATGAGATGAACTGCGAAATATGTAACTACTTAAATATCCATTGGATTTTGTAGATTTATATGATTTTTTATCTTATATGCTTTGTATTGCTTGTGTGTTATGGAAGTAGACGGCAACGCATATAAAGTAATGTATATGGATATGCGAAAATTGAAAATTACAAGTATTTATTTTCAGTGTTTGTCTACGCGGGCACCTCGTCCTCATAAGTGTTGGTAGCGTCCTTTGTGTTGGCATAATATATCTGACTAAACGTTTTCATTAATATCTTATGCATAATTACCAAGCCGCATTTACCTCGGTGGTATAATATTTTTGTATTTTTCCAAAGTAATTTTTCTATAAACATTTATAGTACAATGTTCCGATTTTCGGTAACACGTGTTTTAGATTATACAAATGGCCATAAACTGTTTCGGTCATTTGCATATCGCCTTACTTATAAGATTTATTAAACAGATTAGAAATCCGATAACTCCTTTTTGTGGTAAAATATAATTTACCGCGAGTAACACGCGTTATCTATTACTTATCTCCAGTTGTTAAGATAGAATAAATTATAATAAATTGGCTTAGACACATTGAATGACGGTCGGGATGGATGTGTGTATCTTTATTAACAAATGTTACTCTGTACTAATGAATTATTCTCACAATTATTTTTGCCAACGGTAAAATATACAGATTTTAGTTTCAATCCAAAAGCAACATTGTACATGGTTTTTGCTTTAAGTAGTAGTAGAATCAAAATATAATACGCAATTATTATTTAGTAGGCGGACACACTGAAAATAATTTTCTTCAACTTGTGTCTAGTACCAACCAGACCCAACGAGTCCTACGGGATAGTGACGCGTCGTAAACAAATGTGTGTAGTTAACGATGTCCATTTAACTGGAAATCAACTTTATGATTTTTATATATCTATACATATTTCGTACGTAACATCGTAACATCACGTCTGTAATCCCCGGAGAGGAAGGCAGAGTGTAGTACTGTACTCCCATGTTTCACCAGTTACGTTTAGGTTCCATTATGCAGTAGGTGGTCAGCCTATTGCCATATATCGGGCACAAATCCATACTCCGAGCCATTACTAGAAAATCTAAATTAGAAAATTCTAGTAGTATCCGACCCATATTAGTCCCATACAAGTCCCTTGCGGACTAGACAAAGGGAACAAATTAACATTGGTTGATAAAATCTTATTCTCTTTTATATTCTTCCTAGTAGGTACGGCTTAGATCCGAATTTCATTTCAATAAAAGAATCGAATTTTCCTGTATTTTTCCATTCGGTCCGACATTCCTGCACTTTCCTCTTTGAGCGATGAAGGTACTCTGAATCGAAAAATTTTCTTCGATACAATTTAAGAATTATAAATTTGAAAATATTATGTCATTAAACATGTTAACAAAATAAACTTTGTATTTTATAATATCACGCGTTATTACTGAGTTAAAATAAATGTCATTCGATGTGGATTTTTCGAATATAAAATGAATACTGACCTTCATAATCTAAGTTTGTCAAATGTATATATCGGGAATATTTTACCTATTTTGAATTTAACATCTAAAGTTTCATACGTTTAAATATTTGATGGAATATAGAAAACTATAAAATTTCAAAATGGTACAGACGATTGAGCGAAATTATTCGCGGAGATACGATTCAATTTGTAAATCGAATCGGGCGGTTCAATTCAATTTGAAAAGCAAAGGGGTCGTCGTACAAATCAATTTGAAAATGGACAAGACGCAAGTGCATTCCTATCGTTAGATTTCGGTCGGACAGGACCAACCACTGCACTCGACGGTGACCGCTTGATTGACGGACTGCTGTCCTAACCAGCTCTCCTATTGACGACTAACCAGTATTGGCTCCTCCTTCTACAATAGTAATAATAATAATTACCCCGCGTTCCTGTTCATTATTATTAATACTTTATTTTTTATTTTTTTATTAATATTAGAATTATACAGATTAGAAAAAAACGTACTTTATGTGACCACGTCTTGAATAAATATTATTGTTATACTATCAGGCCGGGTCTGTTATTGGGCAGGCGAAAGGACCGATCGCCAAATGTCTGTTTCCTTGCATACTTGACGTACTCTCTTTACAGTCATCACTCTTTTCAATTTTTTAGAAGGAAAGAAGGGAAATTTTTGATGTATTTTATTTTATGTCACCGACACTGTCATTCGGATGCGATTTATAATACGTGTAACAAAATTGTACGCGTGAACTAATTGTGTCACTATGGCATAGTGAGAATAAATGTTAAGGTCAGATTGCTCGTCTATATACGGAGGACGGTTAAGTTTTAAAAACTTTGTGTCCACCGCCATTTTGAATTCGCTAGACCAGATTTTAAAATAGGCTCAATAGACGGACATAAACATTATTTTTACCAAAAACATATTCAACGAATTCCCTCGCAGCTATATAGGTGTGCATTACTGACGTTAGAATGCAACTCGCGGCTCGTGTCCACTATATCAAACCTAAATATTACTCCCATATAAAATAGCAGCGATATAAAACTGCAGAAGGACTGGTGTCAAGTAATCAAACCATATACAGCGAGACAACTAATTAAGTGAGGCCTGGTAAATAATATTAAACGGGCGTAATATGTAGGTATGTGAGTTAGTTTTTAATGTTGATGTGTTTATATGGAAAAGCGTTGAAGAACCGCGCTACTTCATATGTAATGCGATTGCATAAAAGGCCACGTTTATTAGCCCACAGCCGATGTCGAGACCGTCTTTGATTGTTACTTTGTCAACGTTATGTGGGAATGTACTTTTAATTAATTCGTCCGATGCCAAATGTTTGCGAGAGCATTTTTATTATATCAGCGTCCTTTTTGCTTACTGTTGTGTGTGTGTGGTGTAAAATATTGTCTTAATCGTTGTTTTATTACTATGACTACTCCGTTCCGACTGCGTTGTACCGTGTTAACTATTGAATGAGGGTGCGCGTTGTTTCAATATCAAGACTGCACGTACGTACGCATACGCGTGTTGTAAGTTACGAGATAGCAACGAGCTCAGGAAACGAGGTATCATTTCTATATAAAAACGTAGTACTGTCGCATGTGTTCGTAACTCGTGCGCGTCAGCGTGACGCGTCAACTTAGTAATAACATAACTATTACGTATTTGAACATTTGCCGATGGTATCGTGCTGAACGTAATGCGTTATCTAACAAATGTACCTCGTACATTTGTATATCAATGTTAACGGTTATGTACCTAAAACATAACGTTACATACCGATCTGATGGTGTAACGCGGTGTAAAAATACTACAGTAGCCATAATAATGGTGTATAAGAATTAATTGTGACAAGCGTGCCCACCGAAAGCGAACGTCACTCCGAACCACGCGAGCGGTTCTTGTGTAATCACGCATAATACAATTCATTGAACAAATGTGACAAAAGACTAGACGCAATATATTATCAACGGGCCATGTGATTACGTGTGTCCATCATATGTTTCATTACAGTTCTTTCCGCTGCAAAGAACTTGCTCTACTGACAGCGAAGAGCGATCAACGAAATTACGCTAAACTACGCTCGATGTACTAAGTGGGTAATTAGTAGTGTACGATCATAAATAATTTTGTCTTTAAACTCATATTAAATTTTGATGAATTGAAATCTCAGAATCCTGGCCGGCTACGGCATACGTAAAGACCTACGTAAACGGTATATAATAAATATGGATAAATATTTATATCCGAAACGGTATATAATAAATATGGAAAATATAATATCTAAAACAGAATTGTTCATTGAACGCGACTTTTGGTAAAAGTCTTGTGAAATTAAAAATCTTATATTGTGTTATAAATTTCATACAATTAGTCTATAATATGAGTGCTGTCGCTTCTGTTAACTTTTTACGAAATTACATTTGGTATAATGCAATTTGTTGAATTATTTTTTCTAAGCTAAACCTCTGGTATACTTGCAAAGATTGATTGAAATTGAGTCCTATTCGACTACATAGTAAAAATTATTGTTACCGTTACTGACATAGTCTTATGGGAATGTCGTTGTCGAAACAGTCGCTTAGGTTTTCTCTTTTAGTATAGGCCATGTCTCTGGTTTTGAATAAAGTGCTACATGACCAAATCACATGGGTTGCTAAGTAGGTATCGTGATCTACAATAACTATTTAATTCAGTAAAATGGTTCTGTTTCGACATGTATTAAGACTTCGACCTATGAGTAACAAATTGCGATGATGGTTGCGGCACCTATAGTTACCAACTTTTTTGATTCAGATCGCATACAAATTCTTGCATTCACTGGTTAGTTAGTCGCGTCACTAAATCGTATATTATCGTTGAAAATTCTGGAAGTGTTTATTCATACTTTGAAGGATCATATATGTATACCCTGAATGGCTATTTGTTAATTGAAAGAGAAACGCTGATAAGCGTCAGTGAGGGGTCGTAACAAATGAAACTGAGATTGAGTTTAGATCACGCGAGCGATCTCACTTATAGGTACAACAGAGTCACAATGTTCTTGACGAGCCGTCAGCCGTACACACGGGAGCGGGGCGTAGGTACGCCTGATGAAACGAAATTCCAATTTTCGTGAGGGCCACCGGGATGTCCCGGCATCACGTCGCTGCTGACAATACCGCACACTGCGGAAGCGTCCTTATTGAATAACCCAAAGTGAAGCGGCTATTAAACCGCCCGCCGGACCGACACCCATCCAGCAACGTGTATTTATATGCGATACGATTTCATTATTCTATTTGTGACTCGTTATTCCTATTGTCGCTTTTTCTATTTATTACCCGATACAATGTGTGATTATAATGTAGCTTATAACAAATGAGGTATGTGGGAGTCGGATCGTTCCACACGGGCGATTTCGCTCCGCACGAATTTTTGTCTATAATTAAGGTAAGAGTTACGACATTTCTTTTTCAATACTATTCATTTTATAACATTCAATCGGTGTTTTTGTTCGTTTCTGTACGTTGATACTAAATTGATTTGCAAATGGGAATATGTGTTAAAATATTCAGTTGCGATATTAATTGCGGTATAATATGATTAGCGACTCAATGTAAATGCTAATGGAAGGAAAATCAACGCGAGGTTATATTTTATTAGGTTTGATTACGACGATTAATTATCGTAAATTAATTGTGAACACGCTTAAGCCAAATTAGGCGCATTTTGTACATGAAGTAAGTGGCCTGTATATTTATTATAGTTATACTGCTTATCGAGCAGACAACTTACAACCTAATTTAATTAGTCGCAGCCCCATTACTTACATTTGTCTGGCATCTGACGGCTGTATCTAGCCCTTGCCCGCGTGCCTCGCTGGGTGCGAGAAAAATATTATTAAATAATTGATATTTATTTGTGATTGAAACTAATGTTAGAATTTAATTGATATTAAATTTTTTTTAATGAGAATTATATTTTAAAATGACTACCCTTTTGCTCTGAGTACTTCGTCGGCCACAAAATGGTACTTTGGTTACAAATGTATAAAAGGCTGAACTTTTTTAAATATTTTTAAACGTAACTTCACGCCTGTAA